>JBBMHQ010111301.1:0-21196 GCA_037834295.1 Postelsia palmaeformis
CACGTACCGTAGTGGGGAGGAGGGAGAAGAGCCTACTTAGTGACCCCGGTTCTGAGTTACGACTGAAGAGGGGGAAAGAAAAGAAGGGCGAATATAATGAATGAGATGGGAAATTTTTCGAAAAAATGCACCACCAGACAAGTAGTCTGATGGGTGAGACTTTTTTCGTGGCCGACCCTGTGGTCAACCAGTAAAAAGCGTTCTACGAAGCTCGAATAAATGAGTACAGCAGTTTGGGCGAGGTTGGAGTTACGTAGATATATTGTAGGGTTGTTATATCGAGTGTGTAACTGAAGGACAGTATCATACTGATCGCGACGAAAAGCGAAATAGTGTGATGACGTAAATACTGCTGCTGCTTCAGTTTCAGTAGCTTGGGTGGAGATCTTAAAGCAGGCGCTAGAGGATCAAAAGTGTCTGACCAACCACGAGCCTCACAAAAGGTCAGAATCAGACCTCAGTGCGTACGTAGTGAGCGTCGATTTTTCCGTAAATGTGTTTTTGTTCAAAACGAACCGGTCTCAAGTACCACGCACCGCAGTGACTCTCTCCAAGGCATCAGATAAATGTCTGTGGGAAGTGTTGCGCAAACTGCGTAGTAGGACAAACGCCGCGTCCTATTCGATCGCCAAAAATAAAAAATTGACCCCACTCGGAATAACTCAGTGATACAAGGCAGCAACTATTTTTGCATCTTCACCACACTAAAATTTTCAAATATATGTTCGATCCGTGGTTTGGAGATAAGAGACCCCGACTATTAATAGGGGCACACACACACTTGGTTATTGGTTTTCGGATTTTCCTAGGGCTCCAGCACCTTTGCGTGACCGCGGACTCCTTTTCGTTCGAGAGTTAATGTGAGAGCGACAAACAACAACACACGTGGTCTGGGAACCCCTGCCTTGCCTTTTGAGGCTTTTGAGGATTTCTCTTGTTCTTTTTCTCCCCGGAAAAGTTGGACGACTTCAGACCCAGATGTACACAAATAACGTATTCTGGTAAAGAATTGCCAGCGCCTCACAAAGCACACATGTGACCAGGCGGGTTATTGATAATTACCTGGTGTGCCAAGTCTCCCACATAAGACGTGGTAGACAAAGGAATCTGAAGGGATGCATTTATTTTTTGAAAGGGTAGTTTTGTCCGTGGACGAAGTAACGGCCTCGGCAAATGAATGAAGTAACGGACAAAGCAGGGTCTACTGGCAGAGATAATGTGGCATGTCTTTGTCGGGAACTAAGTGGGATATAGCAAGTTTGGTTCGGAAGGGAAGGCCTCGCACGCAATCCTTTCAAGCAAGGGATCGAGCGTGGGTTAGCATTCCCTCGCCGGGCGCGAGCAAGCACGACGCCCTGTGACGAGCACGGGCGGGAAGACTTGAGGTAGTCGCTGGTTCGTCGATTTCAAGCCATGAATCTTTGCCTTCTTTTCCGCCGCCCCACCCCCCCCTTCTTTCCTCCCGAAGGGCCGGGGGGGGGGGGGCGGCACAAGTACGTGGGGTCACGGAGGAACACGTTTTTGTTTTTTTCCGTCATGGCACGGCAGCTGTGAGATCGAGGATATAGTCGAAACTCATATTTTGCAAGGTGTGTGTGATACTTCGATTGCGCGTGGTACGGATTCTATATGGCTTCATGCAGAATCCACATTATTTTATGGATTTGAGGAAGACAAAATCTGAAGCTGCATTGCGTCTGTATTTGGAAAATATGCTGAGTACTTTTTTCGGGGTTGCACGTAGCTCGCCACGAGTGGGAGATTCGTATCATTAATTAATATTCCAAAGCATCGTACCCGAGTACCAACCAAGCTCGTATACTTACGAGTACTACACTACCACAGACAGTGGTGCTGTACGTGTGTTAGCCTGGTTTTAGTCATCGGCATGAGTCTACAGTAGTAGTAGTAGTTCTTTCCTCGTACAGAGGCGTTTTTGTATATTTAATTGTTGAAGACGTGTCCGCTGCGTCAAGGGCTACGGCCCATATACAGCAGCAGTGGTGCGGCAGAACTTCGGCATCACACTTTCTGAAAATTGAAATTGCGAAGTTCGCGCCGTGATACAAGTATACACCCCTGCTCTCGAAAAAACATCAACTGCGAACTAAAAGCCTCACCAGGCCGAATAATTCGAAGTTTAAAGTACGTGCACACATGGTACTCTATGATGGAAAGAAAAATGTAACAAGCCAGTACGTCGTAAATTACTGACGTCTTGCCTACTCAACAACTGTACCAGGCACATTTGCTATTGAAACGGCACTAATTTTGATGATAATTCCGACGAGCACCCCTGTACGAATCCGTGTTTGGTTTTGTCATATTCTCGCGGCGGGGATAGTCCGATCGGATGGTCAGGAAGAGTGTAATCTCAAATCGTTCTAGAAGTATCGTAAGCTGGAATATTTTTCCAGGTATTGTTTTGTGGAAAGAGTGTACTTTCTTGATCGGGGGTGTGTGGTTCACGGATTCTCCGCCATGGCAGGATGCCTCAAGGTGCCTGCAGCGCCCCGAGCATCGGATGACCGGTACATCGTAACCGGTCTTCAAACGCGGGCAATTCCTCCGCTCCTCCCAACAACCGCCGTAAGGAGCCGCTGTTGTAACCTCTTATTCCGCCGTTTGTTGCAGACCCCGAGGTATTTTTTTGTCGCCCAAAAGGGCGAAAGTGATATCTCCCTGCTGTCCGGATACTTTTGGCTCTTCTGTGCATTCATGCTCTTTTACCTAGTCCAAACGGTCCCCAAATTTCCGGATAGATTGGTATTGAAGCAAACACTACTTACGCCGTTCTCATTTCACCTTCCGAAGGATTTTCCCCACATGCAAAGGTATCGTCACGGTAGTCTATGGGGTTTGCACTTAGCAAGCCGAGGGTGGCTGTGCGTGTGTGTCCGCGTTTGGTCCTAGTGGTTCTTTGCTTCAGTCTGTTTTTTTGCGGTGTCTGCCGGCAACGATTCCGGCACCACCACTACCTACCGACAGCCCACTGTTTACAGGCCGTTGAATGGGGTATCAACCTACTGAAGGTTGGACCCCGAAATTACATGCACTTGGTGGACTGCTGTATGCCTCACACGTATCATACCTGTGTACCAGGTACGACTTATGAGATGTAGTACCGGTAGACGGCCTGAAGCTTTTCAGAGCACGGGCTATAACTTGTGAAAGTCACCCACAGAGAGTAACGTGGTTATTAGCATTTGCAGTACATCATCAACAGCAACGAGAAACAGACAACGTCGAATGCGATCTCCCCTACGAAGCATCCCCGGGAACTCTCTGCTCGGTGTTTTTGGCCCCCGCGGGCCTGGCAATCTATGAATACAATACCTGCTGGCATATGCATACCCAGTACATGTTTTGGACTCTCTGTTCACATCAGCTCGGTCTACCGCCGTCAGCAGGTGCTGTAGTTGTATCGCCGAGAACGAGTGGTTTGACAAACCACCTCCGTTCTTATGCGCTGCCAGGGTGCGCAAGCCTGTAGCATCGCTCTTTTAAGCGCGGACTACGTTTTTGGTCTTTCCTATCGTGGCTTCAGATGGACACACCGAGAGAGCTCGCTGGAAGTGCCGGCTGCCCCGCTTGGTTTGTTGCCTCTCCCTTTCATACGAAGTACAAAGAAGTTATCCTCGGTTGAGTCCGAGCGCCCATATTATCACGTATACCTGGTATGTCGTTAGTCTTACTACGTAGCAAAGCCCGTGAGCTCTCTGCGTGCTAACGTTGGTGTGTTGGTCGAGCGTCTAATAAGGGGTGGTGCGTTTGGTTGTGATATTTCGAGTCGATGGCGACAGGAGTCCCCGCTGTTATTGCTGTGTGTTATGGTGTTTCTTTTGGAACACTATTAAAAGTAAGGGGCCCTGCGTTTGCGACCAGTCGACGACTGCTTCTACTGCTGTACTCTGCACTTCAGCATTTTGTAGCACGCGACAAATGAATGCACAAAGCGGCACACCAACTACGGACGCAGTCTTGACGACCCGCTTTCGTGCTCTCCTTCGTATCGCGGTCGATCGGCACGGGCGCAGCATGACCGCAGACATCAGTTGATGCCACCAGAGTATTCGTTATTCTATCCCTGGTATACAGTAGTCGCTATCTTCAACACACCCAAAGGGTTCGACAGACAACATTTCGGCCCTAGTTTTTAAGATTATATATCGTTGCCGACCTACTGCTGTAGGGCCATTAAGAAATCGCTGATCTGGCGAAAAGTGCCTCCTTCTCCATGTCATTTTCGCACGATGTTGAGAGGTCCTCGGGAGAAGAGCCCCAGAAAATTGCTGGTGCACCGCCACCCCACCCTACGAGTACTCAAAGCTTGGTGCGTCGGACACGAAGTATAAATATACGCAGCAGTAATCTTGATATTTTTGCCTGTGTCCGCTGCAAGGCACTTCTTGCTGCCTATTCTTACGTGATTCGTCTACCGACTGTATTGTGGTGCTGATATTGCCTACTCTCTCTCAAGAGATCGGTGCCACAAACTTTGGCGAATACGGGCTAGGGCCCTAGGTAGGTGCATAAGGACGTGCAACAGCGCAAATTGTGAGTATCTACACCGTGTGCAACATCCACCTTGAAATATATGCGTTGAAGCCACGAAGCCTTCCGGACGGCCAATCGACAAAAGTCTCCGCCTCCTTTGGTCGTGATGTCATTATCTCTTGGAGAGTTGCAACGTCAATCGGAGGCTAACTTGTTGTTTCTCAACCGATCTGACAACCACCCTTGCTGGTTGGATCTTTGGGTGCTCAAATCCTTTTCATACCGTCTGCTTCGGGTCGCTCAACTCCGACGTCAATGAAAAACCGAATACCGTACCTGGCGCTAATTTACAACTACTTTATCTCCGGTGGTTTGTAGCGCTTGGGATGAGCAGTAGAAAGGCGCCAGTTGACGTGAATCGACGAGTGTTGACGGTCAGCGGGTATGCGGGAACGCTTGCGCGATAGGATGAACGGCATGCACTCTACCAGGGGCTAGACACGAGGACGCCATTGACCGTGGCTTGCCCATAGAGCCACTGAGCGCATCGAAAATAGCGGCCAGTGACCGCGGCTTGCCCACAGGGTCACTGCGAGCGTTGTAAATAGCGGAGAACTAAATAGCGCCCTATCTCGCCCTTTGCTTCCCTTTGTTGGAAACACAACTCATCTAGGAGACTGCGAGTACACATACATACCACGCATGCATGCGTAATCAACCCTCGAAGCTGGAGCGAACAGTCTTAAGCCTGAGTATCGCCTGCTCTGGATGCTCGTATACACCATACGAACACCTTGTTTGTGTACACTGAATACGTTGCCATGAAAGGAGCAAGATTCGATTATATTCGCTCGCATGGCCACAGGCCACGGCAGCGAGTGCATTATGCAATACCTCCATGAAACGGCGAGCGCTTTGTATATTTCGTGCACAGTGCGATGTGCTGTTTCAAGAGTAAATGCATTTATCGTACGAACTCGCCCGTGCTGCCGCGGCCACGCTAGCTGCAACCTACGGCGGCCTGCGCTGCTGGTGCGACGGTAGCAACGATCGAATAGATAGACACCCGAGGTCGCGTTGATACCCAACACAAGTGGACTGATTTCAATCCCGTTCTGACTCGTACAACCACCGTTTTGGGGACCGATTTCTTGGGACTAATGACTAATGCTAAATGACTTCGCCATCGTTTCACAGAAGCGCGGCGGCTTTATACCAGGAACCAGGTAGGCTAAATGTAATTCCGTCCATGGATGACGAAAGACATACTAGGCACGTATCATCCTGGCACGTGATCTATAAACATGTTTGAGGTGATTTACGTTTCGCCAACACCTGCATTTTGACCCCAAACGATCACACCACGCAGGCCGTCACACATCTGGGAGAGGTCCAAAACAGTACCTGTACAAGAAGACTTGAAGCCCAGCTATGAAGGCCCAACGCTATCCTTCCCTCGGCTTCGCGGTCTTGGGCTCCGTGTTGGCACTTTTTTCTAGCAACACCGTTATCGCCATGAGCAGTTCCAGCGCCCCATCGACTGAGTGTACTGAGGCGATAATCGCGGATGGCGACTGCGACCTAGGGAACAACACTGAGGAGTGCGGTAAGCCCCGAAGGGATCCATCGGACGGGAAAAAGAGGGGGCCAAGGTTTCTTTCGTTAGGTTGCTCACAGAGGCAGAGCCGGTACGAGGAAGATGACCAGTGACCGTGTTTTTGTTTTTACGTTAATCGGAGTCTATTCGGCCATTTGGAACCGTCAACATTCGGGACAAGGTTTGTCACGGGGCAAACTATCAACAAAAACTCGTACCGACTAGAAACACTAAATTAGGATTCGTTCACATTTGCGATAGAGCAAGCATTGAAAGCGAGGGTTCACTCACCTACCGGATTCGTCGATTTCTCGGATATCGATTCCGCATACTACCGATTGGTTGAATATCGGTAAAAACTACAGATGATTCACAGCCCTTGTGGTTTGCACAGGTCTTGTTCGGTTCGCGCTTTCAAGAAAGCAGCGCTCTATAGCGCGCACCTCAACCGAAACACGTGCCAGGGAAACAATGTCTGCGCAACCCGACAAGAAATACCATTGGCCACCTACCGGGTATATAACCATCAAGGAACAATGCAGATACATCGCAGCAGAGCCCACTGTAGTGCCATTTGCTTTTTCAAAAGGATCGACGAAGCATATGAACGTGGCGAGTGCTTCTGCCTTAGAGACTGCTTGACATGGGTTGGGGTTAGGGCTACAGCAGCGTTAGATAATGCTTTTCTATCGCCGAACCCAGCAGTATTCGTCAACTACTGCCGCGGACGAGCGCTGAGCAAACCTTCTGCACACAGTTATCACCTAATAGATACCATGGATCGTACACCGTAACGCATTGTACCCGTGAACGTTTGCGCAGAACACAGACCGATCCACCTAAATCCACGGCATGTTTCCACTTCTGTCAAGTGTTTCGGCACACACCCCGTTCGGACTACACACATATCTCTCTTCAAATGTATCCTTGGTTACACCTGCGTGATACGAATATCGCCATCTTATTTTGCGCGCCCGAACTGACAATATCTCGCCAAGCACTCATCAGTTTTAGAACGATACATACTCTCCTGAAACCATTGCCTCCACCACTTTATGTCTATGTACACTCACCGTCATGAATGTATCCTGAGCTAGACCATATTTATTTCTCTCCCTCGCCGCTCGCGGTGTCGCACGTCTGCCGGTTTTTGTTTTCGTCCCAGGGTTCGACGGTGGTGATTGCTGCGATTGTACCTGCATCTCCACTGCACAGTACGTTTGTGGCACACGCTCCGGCTTCTCATGCCTCGACCCCAGCGCCTCGTGCTTCGCCGACGGTGGCGACGATGACGGCACCACTCTCCCCAAACCGACAACCACTTCGACGAGCACTTCAACAGAAGAAACGTCGACAATCTCCTCTTCACCATGCGTCCCTGACTCTTTGGCCGACGGCAGCTGCGACTCGGACAACAACAACGAGGGTTGCGGTGCGTCGCGTTCAGCGTTCCTTTATGCTGACGATGGGCGTCTGTCAGAATAATATCAGCTACGTACCGTGGTGGGGGAGCGGAGGAAGAGCACACTACGTAACGCCGCGAATCAGATTCACGATTTTGCTTCAAGAGATATACGAAGTATAGCAGACAGCAGAAACAAGGGCGAAATCAATACCGTTTTTTTTTACATGTCGTCAATCCTCTGAGACGTGACGAGATATATCTGCTTATACCGGACTTAGCAGGAGTATAAAGAAACCGTCCAATAGAGTACTAGGCGGAAAGTATGGCCTCATATTCTGCCCAGGCCTGATTGTCGGCCCAAGTACAGAGTCCACCTGTATGTGTGTATCGTATGCTGAAGTGCAATAGAAAAAGTTCGCTTATCGAAAAACCCAAAGAAACGCATACCACCATCATTTTTGCAGTATGCATATATGCACCAAAAATCGGCTCTGTTGAATATGGAAGTTTGGTTTGGTCATGGTTATATGGCGTTGAGTCAATCGTTTGAACTGCGTCGACTACCCTTCTGAGATGACGCTGACTTTACACAACCAGTTTACGCCTTTGTCAGCAGTCTTACGCGAACCCTCTGGCACCATATGTTTTCACACACTGCTGCTGCTACTGCTGCCGCTGCCCTTGCTGTTGATACACAGGTTACGACGGCGGTGACTGCTGCGAATGCACCTGCGTCAGCACTGCGGGCTTCACCTGCGGCGAAAACGCCGGCTACGACTGCGTTGACCCGAGCTCGTCTTGCGAAGAAGATCTTGTCGAGGCAGGGACAAAGACCACCGTCTTTGCGTCAGCGAATGCCTACGACGTGCGCTCAGGAGCAGAAACGGGGATGAACGGCTGCCAGGCAAACGGGTGTGAACCGGAGCTAACCCGAGACGGCGTTACTGCTGCCAATGCCGAGTCGAGGTGGTCCTGCGCAGCAAAGCTGGTCCCCGGCGGATTGCAGTGCGCGATAGACTTCGTGTTCGAAGACCCCCAGGATATCGTGGACGTGGAGGCGGCCTTCTTCAAGGGAAACGAACGCACGCGCACGGTTGAGGTAAAAGCAGCAGCGATCATTCGCGCTTGAAATTCGCTCACAAACTGCTGGGAGGGTAAAGGTTTTTGTCGTTCTATTCTGCTGGCGAATAGGTACAACAAGAGCCCCAGAGTTCCACGAAGACTTGTGTATTATGTGCCTGGTTATACCCGCAGCGCAAGCCGCCGTAACCAACAGCCTCCGTAGCTCCAATGTGTCTTCGATAGGGTGACTAACGCTTACGGTGGGCATACATTTCGACGACGGAACAGGCGTACCCGTCGCCCAAGCAGTTACAGTTGCGATATATACTTTCGAAAGGTCATAAGCACCCGCGACACCTCAAAGCAGTTATCGGTGGGCCCTCACGAACTACGGTATGCGATGGGTGCGAAGTGATCGTCTGCTGCGCTCAGTTCGGAAACGATGCGCGACCCCTGAGCTGGCAGTCATTGCTGAATGCCAGGTCGAGGGCTACGTTGTATCGTGTCGGTTTTTGTGGCACTCCTGCCGAACGTATAGCCTGCCTTTCAACTCGGAAGTATAGTCAACAAATGGTTCATGTTTCTCGCAAGAGTAATTTTGCATTGGGGTTGAACTATGCGACATTAATAAAATTTATCTGAGGAGACAGTGTGCGGCAGTGTATGTCGGGTGATCGTTTTTAACCTTGTGCAAGAAACAATATATTCCCCCGCTAAACGAGATTGTCCCCTGGACGCGGTTTGTTTTTGATACAGAGAATCTGATAATAATGACAAGCGTATGTTTGTTTGCTTGTGTTCCACAGGCAACAATCAACGGCGAGGTCGTCGGTGAATTCGACTCATCCCCAGGACCAACTTTTACCGCCCTCGGCATCCAGGGCATCGCGGTAGAAACGTTGACACTCACGTCGGTCGGCCTCGCCGAAGGCGACTGGCTCAGCCTCTCTGAGGTCAGTGATGCATAGCGCTGGCCTGCGAACAATTAACGGCCCCGCTGTCCACCGCGGGTGTGTCGTGAGACCTGTACAAGTCCACTGCAGACTAATTTACCAGAAATGGAAGAATACCGCCTCGATAGCATGCCCAATCTCTGCCCTAAATACACAGGCGAAAACAGCGATACTGTTTGATAGATGCGCCCTGCTGTGATGAATTCTTCACTCTTAAAATGTTCGGGGGTCTATAGTTCAAACGTCCAAAGTGGGTTCATCCCTGAAGACTGCGGTTTCCGAGGGTTTTTCACCTGAAGAGCTCGCCACTTCATCCGATAGCCGACTTCGATACACAAAAGATAGACGACTCGAACCCATCTACAGAGAACGATGGCACTACAGCGTGGTATAAACACGTTTCGAATGAAATATATCGGGTTGAACCTCAATCGAGGAGCTTGGCCTATGCCACGGACTTTTGGAGCCACGAACATGCATGCGTTACAGTAGCACCTCTCATCGATTGAAATAGGGAAAAAAATGGTTGCTTCAATTTCGAAGACGTGCGATGAACCCCGATGTTAATGCCGCGGTCGTTGTCCACGTCTCCACGTGCAGGTGCGCTTCCTGGTTGAGCCCTGAAGACCTGTCTCGAGTACCGCGCGACCAAGTCCGCGTTCGAGCGTACATTAGTGAAGCCGTAAGGTTTTGACCAACGTGGTGGACGTGGCACGTCGTTGTCGTGGTGTCTTCGGAGGGGTATGCATGGTAAAACTCGTCAAGTGAGTGATGGTCTTGAGGCCGACTTCTGTAGCTTAGTAGAACGTGTACTTCCCCCCAACGACAATGATGTCATACTGCGGGTATCGGTACGGCCGTGGACGAGTCGAAAGCGTGAGAATCAAACGACGCCGTTTGTGATTCGTGACATGACGTCCAAGATCGCTGCTTCCTTGACGCCTGTGTATATCGTGGAGAGGCTTAGCTTGTACCAAGGGATGTTGAATTACTGGACAGCTCCGTAGCATATGGAGAAATCTTGATTCTGCGAGCGTCATGCTACAGACTGCCGAGCAGGCTTGGTTAGACGTCCACGAGACATCTACCCATATATAGGGTACGATGAAGGTCATGGGGAATAAGACTATGACGTTGTGAATTCCGACACTACTAGGCTGCCTAGACTGCTTTCGTTTTTTTGTGACACCTCTTACACAGCTAGGGCAAAAAAAATAATCCTACAAGTGTAGTGTCCATACCAATATCCGAGTTAGCACTGTACTCTAGGCCAGGATGCTGTAAATCAGGGGTACGTTGGGCACGGCGCTCGACAGTTGGTGTGCACTATCAGATGCTAAGAGGGCTCCAGCCCGGGGTACGAGCTCGAAGGCAGCGAGTATAAACCATTGGACAAAGTAAAATATGGGCCGTGTACTGCGGTAGGGAGATATTGTTTTGGACTCACCACTTGAAATCAGTGTGGACCACGCATGTCCGGTCCTGTGAAGAGTTATATTTGATGTTGGTCGATTTTAGGCGGGGCACAGAAGCCCTTTGTGTGTAATAGCCTCGGCACAAGGTGATGTTCCTTCCGCAACAGCATGCGTCGAGGGCGGGGTGTCGGTTGCATAGAAATCCAGAAGAATGATGTATTGAAGAGGTATAGACATTTCGGCGTAGTATCACGTCTCCACATTGAAGGAGACGTGAAACATCCCACACCCCCGGTTTCAGGGAGGCGACAAATATACAAACAAGAACAGCCAACCGGCCCTCATCTTCGCTTCTGATTTTTCGAAGGTACTTGCGGGAGAAGGTTTGTATGCTTTTGCAGCGTGTATGTGCTTGACACTATAATGCCGTCCCTGCGCGAGCAGAATTGGAACCACAAGGATGCATGCTTTCATCATCTGGCGAGAAAAACAATCATCCGAGCTTGCTCTGCGGACCACTTCTCGCCCACTGTTACTGTATAGGCCTCATCTAACTTCTCGTATTGGTGAGCTCCATAACCTCACACCCAAGTACGTACGTACGTACGTACGGGCCTTGAGATACTTTGAAAGCGGCTGCCGCAAAACCCCCGAGACACAACGAAGTGTTCAACTAAAAAGAGTGCCAAAGTACACGTCTGTTTTTATACATATCAGGCAGCCTCTCCGGCAAACATTTGATCAATTATCCACGACCCACTCCGCGGTGAGGGTGCACCTATACGTCTTTCTCGGGCTCCTCACTTAGCCCTTTTAGCACTGCAGTTTCGTTTCGGAGATGAACTACCTACTAAATGGGAAGTGGTTCGCCACTGAAACGGGACTGCAGCGCTAAGACGGTTATATACGCTTGGTGCCCCACCTGAAACTTGACTTTATAGGACCCCTAAACAAAGTGCGACTCTACCATGCGCTGATATACCAGCGAATACACCATGTCCGAGCAATGCCACAGCAGTACGAGTTGGTGTCTCGTTCAACGAGTCCCTCACATATTTTTTTTCTTCACACCTCTTCCACGGTCCAGCTTCACTTGTACCTGGTAGGAGGCTTTATCCTCAGCGATCTTCTGGACAAGACGTGGCTACCGATATTGTCTTTCCCCCCCCGATACGGGTCTTGAATTTCTTCATCGCGCACAGGGTTCAGTATTCCCCCTGCTCGTCGACTTTGATCGATTGGCCATGTTGCTGACTGACTCCCTCGCGTTGTCCACTCAGTTTTAATGCAGTAAAACATCTCTACTAGTATGCACTCGGTGAGACTCGAACCCACGAAAGTGATTTCGATGGGCCCGCGAAACACCTACAACGAAGTCACCGGGGAGATCATTTTTTCAACCTCAACAAATGCTCCGAAGAACTCAATTATCACGACCCAGCCAATATTTTTCCGAGCGCTAGTCTAAGCGTAGTGCTGAGGATACACTTGGAGTATGCGGTGAAATATATACTCATGAGACTAGCCGATAGTTGATCACCTGAGGTGATTAATCCGTCCGGAAATGATGGCTCGAAAAGTTCGACTCCTACCCTACTTGTACCGACGATGCTGGGTAGTCCCTCAGTCAAGCGGCCTTGGCAGTCGAAGCTCTCCCGCCCAACCCTTGTTAGGTGTACCGTGGACGCGATACCTACTACTACGGCAGTACCGTAGAAAAACTCAACGGGTGCAGACCCTTACATCATCAGCGCGGCTCTTCGGACCTGCCCGGGTTGATAGGCTTGACCTGCTTACAAGGCGCCTTAAGCGCGCGTTGGCTTCCGCCTCCTTGAACGTTCGTGTACGAAGCATACATATACCAGGTATAAGACAAATGCTGATGACGCAGTTTGTTGCACCTCTTTTGCCGCTGAATCATCCATCAAAAGCAGCAAGAACGTGTGTGTGCATGGTGCTTCATGTGGGTGTTTTGTATCAGCAGTTCAGACCGGTTGTTGCAGTATACAGCGACGGTTCGGCCGTGGCTTGTGAATCTCGTACGAGCCTGTTCTGGTGCTTCATCGCACCCAATCTTGTTTCATGAGACATCACGGCCGCTTCCATGGAACTGGCATGCTATCTTGATAAAAGTCGAGAACTCTTCGTAAAGCGTGTTAGGCGAGAGCTGTCATGGCAGTGCATTACACCTCGTGCGACTTCATGTGTTTACGTGAACATCCATAGGGCACTGCCATAAAGCGTGAATGAGTGTTCACCCTGTCGAACGACTCAAGAAGCCCGCTTCCATGACAGTGAATGGGGATAGAATCAGCTGATATCAGACCTCTTGAGTGGAAGAATGGCAGAGGAAAACGTCTAAAAAATAGGTGCCAAACAGCGCCACCTCGGGCGAAAGTGTAACGGACGTTTAATTCGAGCGTTCCTGCCTGAACGACCCACCATTCTCTTCCGGGTATGAAACATATACATCATTGATGAGACACGAAACCGTCCTACGACGGAAAGGCATCACGGTTTGGCCGTGACAGGCCGGAGTGACAAAGAGAAAAAAAACCCGAGGGACTACCCATCCCACTCGGGCTTTTCGACTTGAGTTTTATTTTTCACCTAACGAAGGCATCGGATGTTTGCTCGGGTTAAGCTCGGTTGTTTTTTCACAGCCTGCGTTCGGGCGAGAAAAATGTTTTTCAAGTGAGGAGGCTAAGAAAGTGAAGGTGCACCTCTAGCCTGGCATGCGCGACAAAGAGGGAAATCCGCGTACCGTAACCGAGGGCACCGCAAGCGAAGTGAGAAACACAACAAACATATCGCATCGAATATACAGCATCCAAAAAAAAACATATATATATATAGAAGATGCAGGAGAAAAGGGTACAAGGAGGAAAATTAGGCGAACGGAAGGGCCACGAGGCGAATGAGGTTCTCGAGATGCGGCTTACGGCAGAAAAATGAGGTCTCAACCAGTAACCTTGGGTACCATGAGCGTCTAAAGGTTGCATTACTGATGGTAGAAGTTCCAGGAGGTACAGAATGACACAAAAATAATTCATGAGAATCCCTGAGCATTTGTGCGATGCGTGCAGCGTTACGATATTTGATGGGGTGCCGGTACGTCAAATAAAGAGTTACAGGTTTCATAAGGGCCCATGAGGTTTCAGGAAGGGCTAAAATGGTGAAACAGATTGCAACCCGCGGAGTTTAACCCTTCTAGTGTGACCGTCCCGTTTTGGGGACACACCAGTCAAATTTCGAGTACTTTGATCCCATAACGCGACTGCGGCTATAAAGGGGTTGAGGTGTCCAAGGGTTTTTGATGCAGTGTCACGAGGTTCCTAGAGGCCCCACGAGGCTTCACAAGCCTTCGTGAGGTTTTTAGGGACTTCAGAGTGTAGACTGAGGTGAGCCACGGGTTCGCAATACGCCGTGGTGTTTCAATGGCCCATGAAGTAAGATAACGTTTCATGTGCTGTGGCAACTTGCCTCCTAATCGATGGCGACGCCCTGTCACTTGAATAAATGCTGTAACACTTCTTATAAGGAGCTGCAACGAACGGTGTGCCAGCTCCATGTGCGCTCATGGTAATTTTCAGACTCCATTCCAGGAAACGTAAATGATCTCCTGAAACCTTAATGAAACAGACTGACATGAAAACTACCGTGACACTCGCGTGGAAAGTGCCATGGGCATAGCATAGCACAGCCACCAGAATGAACTGATAAAAGAGGAGACTGAGCGCTACCAGGTGTCACGAGGCTTCATGAAGCGTCTTGGAATTGACCAAGACGTCATGAGATATGTCGAGGTCTCGGTGAAGTGCCAAGAAGATCATTGACGAGGGACACGATACGGTTGCTTGAAGCCCCAAAAGCTCCCACCAGCGTTTTATGAAGTTGGGTATTGGTGCCCTCGGCTATGGCGTACTACCATTCGGATATATGATGCGACACGCAAAGGTGCAAGGCACGATGTTCCTTGGAAACCTTAATCGCAGCTCTTGGCATTTATATGTATGATAGGACCCTTCGTGCACATTTATTGCGTTTTCATTCGGCTACTCTACTCTGCCACGTGCTCGGACGTTCAGGGCACCCTCATACCACGTTCGCAATTGTTTTTCGATGTTATAGTGAGTTGGCAGAACTGACCGAAATATCATTTTGACGTAAGATGTCTGCCTTGAAACCTCCATCGCCACTGCCGCGACACAACTATCGGTATGGCATCGGGATGAAAATATAATTTTGAGACTCAAGGGTCGCCAGAACTATCTGGGGTTTCATGAGGTATCGTAAGGACTCGTGGCGTTTCGTGAAATTTCGATGAAAGAAACGTTGAGGCTACATCAGGTCTTATGCCTGCTCCTGACCCAGCAGGTGCCCTTGGGCTTCATGAGGGGCCACTGAGTGTGATAGAGTGCAACGAAAAAAGCATGTGATGCTACAATACCTACTTCGAAGTATCACATGGTATGGCAACGTACGGCAATCCCATGGCGTCGGCGCAACATACGCAGCAGCATTTTGAGACTCTTCTAGTTCGGATAGGACTCCCGGTTTCATGTTATGTCGACGTTGAGCATGGGCTCTTTACGGCTAGTATCTAAGAATTAGAAGGGCGTTCCTTGCGGAGCACAAATACTTGCCTATGTTGTTTAAATTAAAGAGGATGTCAGCCCGGAGTTCTCTGATCTCTAATTTTGAAGACGTGTCGCGAACTGCAGCAAATAAACCTTTTATTATTGGCCTGGCATTTCAACCCCGCGGGCAGGACCGTGAACGCGAATGCACGTTCATAAAACTCAATCGCTGTCACACCAACCGGTGACGGGACTACCGAGACACCATCATCAGTGTATGCATCGTTCCATAACGGCTACATGAAGAGTTCTCCGTGCACATGGCTCACCCCACCGGTAGCCTACATGCGTACACACATTCAACACACCGTAGTCGTTTAGCTGCTGTGTGCACGCACTCGTGAAGCCAAAGGCCTTCCGGGCACCGGCACGAACTATGGGTAGCACCTATACGTGCGTATGATTTCTGGCATGAGGAGATCGGTATCGTACACACAACCGCGTAGCCCACGTCGTGTAAACCGAGCCGAATACGCAATCGCATGCGACATGTACCTCACGAATCGTACTGTAGTTTTTTCACTTCGGGGGACACGTACTACGTTAGGGGTGCATCTATGTGTTTTCGAGATACCCGTCCCCGAAGGGGCTTGATATATCAAAAGTAAACACTGACGTTCGTGAAAGGTTGTGCTCGATCAACGATCCCACGGAGTTTGGAAAATCCGAATGTTGATCCCTACGACCGTTCGGGTTGTTACTCAGCTGTGGATCCTACCCCACCCCATCAGTGGAATAACACGTTTCGGCCAGGATAGGATACATTTGCTCTTAACCCTGTACGGTAGCATGCGTCGGGTATTGTGGGATGAACCGAAGTGTAAGGTTGAGAGGTTGTTCGAGAGATGCCTCGCCCGTGAGATTCACTATCGGGCGTACCTGGTGCGTTTCAGCATTTCACAATGGTTATCATCAAGGCTTGCTCAAATCAAGCGTTTTTATCGGCAGACCCATGGTGCACACCATAAAGAATATCGTGCCAGGGCAAAGTGTACCGCATAGACAGCGTGTGAGAAGGTAGGACACCCCCTAGGACTATACGTACGGAGGGGGTTTTCTCGGCAATGACCGAGGTGCCAAAGCCCGAGCGATACATCCATTTGCTGGCTCATCAGTTGAGTAACGACAAAACGTTTAGGTGCTGCTCCTATCGCAGGACGCGTTCATCCCGGCTATAGGCTTGGTACACGAAAAAGAAAACAACGCAAGATAAAACTTCAGTTACAAAGGTATGGGCAAGCTCTCCTGAGGAGGGGGCACCGAAAGTCAGAAACGTACAGTAAAAAGGTGCAAGCCCCACCCTACCACATATCAGATGTGCTCCTGGACACAGGGCCACGACTCGAATGCGAGGTCTGTGGAAGTCACGTTGCCTTACCGAGGAGACGATGTGGTCTTCGGTGCTCTTGCCACTCACGCATGTTTAGGCGCAAGCTGCGTGTGGCTTTCCACAGCACCCTCGCAAGGACTCACGCCATACCCATGCGTAATTCCCCATACCACGCATGCCACAACAGAGTTAGCTCTTCGTTTGTTTGAGACTTCATACTCAAAGTCTTCCATATATCTTTCGATCAGCACGTCATTCTGATATAAACAACTAAAAGTAAGGGCCATGCTCAAAGTCATGGGTTTGCGTAGCTATCTAAGTAAAGACAGCGTCAAAAGACTAATCGGGTTCATCAATATTGGGTAGCTACTCAGTTGCCGAGCCCGATCAGCGAGACTTGCTTGTTTGGGCACAAACATATAGCCCTTATCGTGGCAGAGTGAACACGCAAACTATCATCTCCGGCTGCGAAGTGCATATATAGCCGCCGACGCCTGTTCCGGTGCTGCGGGGACCGGCATAGGCCCCCGCGCTGCGCTGGATCAACGAACGACGCGAAGCCCTCACTCTTTGCATGTTTCGTCCTGAACCCGAGCAAAAACCAGTGAGGGCGTGGTTGCCTCCAGGGTTTGGCCAGGAATCGACAAGTCGCAAGGTAGCGCTTCCCTCCCTCGACTGCATCACCCTCCCAGCACAATAATGCCATTCCATCGAGAGTCTCGTTTTGATCGACGACTTGACTCCATTCAAATCCATGCCGACGAAGCTATTTTTCGCTAGTACACGAATAGTTGTTTATGCCCGGGCCGACAAAGTCTAACCTGTCAACCCACGAAGGATTGGCCGTGAGCACGCGACTGCCTCCTGAAACTGCATGGGGTTCGGAGCAAACGACGATTTACATGAAAACATTCCGTCTGTTTTTCCCGATGACAGGGCCCTTGGGTGTGGCCATGCCGGCTGAGAGCTGTCACCAAGCAATCGAGTGACCCTACTTCCGTGTCAACGCGGCGGCGAATATTTGCCCGTATGACCCACTCGATGGTAGATGTCACCGTGTCTGAGAGTATATCCAAGAACAAGTGCCGCCGGAAATTTCGACTTCACCGAGATCTCCAACTCTTTCATTCCGCAAACGTCCATGTTCCCGGTTCCTTCTCTTGGGGACCAGTCTATCCTCTTGACCCCACCCTCTTGTCATAAACTTTTGCAGGGTTTGGACGGGGGGAACTCACGATTATCCGCGAACCACCAGACGCTTCAAACTTGAGGCATACGACGATAAGAGCGACACCGAACCATTTGAAGAGTCATCCCTATACCCGCTCATTTTCCGGTCCACGGCCTGAATTTGTACCAACATAAAGCGTCGAACCAATGAGTAATCCCATAACCGAAATATGTGGGAGAGGAGGGGCACGTAAATCACTCGTCAACGCCAGGTATGCCCACACGTTTGAACAGGGGGAGCAAGGGGTTCGGTTCTCCTTGAGGCGGTGCATGATCACTCCGGCAGAAGAGGACACATTGAGAAAAAAATATATACCGGTACCAAGGTTTTGTTTTTGATTTTTAGTGTACAAAGTGTTCGTACTTGTTGTTGCTTGTATTGGTGCTTATGTCCTCCTATGCGCGTTATACATACCACCGGTATCATTCTGTCTGACACTCAAGGATACCACATGTATTATACAGTACAAGCCAGTACCAAGGGTGCGCACCCGGTTGCAGTGTCGTGCTACCTTTATGTGAGAAAAGCGTTATGTAGTTCAATGTTTTGTTACGACAATGAGCCGGCCATTTTGTATCACGCTCTCCACATCAAATATCATTCCGAACTCAAGCTCCGCACAACATGCCGACGCCGCGCATGCCAGCATGTTTCCATGGCTTCTCCGTTACACAAAGTCACGTTGTGTGACGATCTCCATTCCCATCCGCACTCCGAGAACAGGGGCTTCACAGCGGCTAACGCCAGCAATCTAGCGCCTTACCGTGTGCTCCCTGTCGACTGCATGCCCAACACACGACGCCGATTCGTCGCCACTGCCACCGACCCGCACCTGCTTCACTGCTGTCAGTGGGCGGTGCGGGCTACGTGAAATGTAGCAATTTCGATCCTACCTATATCTAGGTCACTGGAGTATCACAACTGATACACGCACATGCTGCGGGACTCGGTCCCACCTACGGCGCGTATTCTCTACAATATATATATACATATATATATATATATATATATATATATATATGCTTTTAAACGCTATTCGATACGCGTCTAAACCGCAGACCTATCTTATGAGGCGTTCTACGATATAAGTTCACTTCAATTTTTCTGAGGCTCCTCACTTAAGGCGCTCTACAAGTCATCCGACGCCTGATGCCAGCGAGATGTGATTGCATCCCGACGAAACAACACATGGCCCCAGCACAAAATATACTTTTTTTTCGGAACATAGTTGGCAGTGCGACGAATTTGACTTAAGGAGCCACGTCATTCGGAAAAAAATTAGCGGAAACGTGCTACCTCCATTATCGTAGAACATGTTTTGTCAGGTTTCACTTCGATGTTTCCCGAAGGTAGTGTTTAGGTACGGGATAGAAATAGTCGAGGTCAGAACCCCCAGCGGGCTGAGGGGCTGCCCCAGTCGCAGCAAGCGCGGGGTGTGTTCTGCCGCCTCTTGGCGTCGTTTCTCGAGTCTCGTTTCGTGACTCAAGTCCACCGACGGCGCGCATACTCTACAATACAGAAACCTTTCGAGCGATACTGGCACGCAAATTAGGCGCGGCATCGACACCGCCAAGATGAGACGCCGCAATCGCACACAGACATTCTTCCACAAACTATTTTGTTCACCAGACACATATCTCCTGCACATTGCGTCAGACTAATCGCCAATTCTGTGAGGAAACCTTAACCGTACCCAAACCACACATGGGTGCCCCGACAGATGTGGCGGCACGACTGTCCTGCTATAGCAGAAACACAACCCCGTGGCAGTTCGAAAGATAAAAAAAAGTGGCGATTTGAGCAACAGACCGGGTAATACATTTTGTTGTCCGATAAACAGCGCAAGACGTCGTGCGTGGCGCGAGCGCGACGAATGATGCTGTACCTACTCCTGGGCCCCCAGGCTGCTCGTAGATGGCTGACGACATTACATGACCGCTGTTTTCGCCGTCATCTCGACCTCTCGAAGGGGCTGAAACCCTCAATATGGTGTACCCTAGGGCGTCGAGAGTCCCCACTGCTATATAACAGATTTCCTATTCCAACTCGCACGAACCTCAGGCATGCCGACGTGGATATTTCGACTAACCCGACCTGAGAGTACCCAGATAGAAGTTGTACGTTTCGGCCAAGCCATTTCTAGCTGATTTATGGCTGTCTGGGGGCCTGAACCCGATGCCGTTGGAATACCGTTGGGGGAAACACCGGTACTGTTTCGTATCCTTACGGGTAAAAAAAAGCCTCGTTCGACACACACGACGTCTAAGGGTCGATCTTAACGAGGATTGGCTTTCAGTATTTTTCAGTGTGTTCCAAATTTCCGTCATTTTCCTATAGAAAAATACCAAGAAATACTAAAAATTCGGAAAAATACTAAGAAACAGCCCTCGTTAAGATCGATCCTAACGGCAATACTTCCACCCGTCATCCAACAGTATGTGCTTATAAGTGGGGTGTGAACAGTAGTGAGCACGATGTAGGAGCAACCCGTTTACAAGAAGTCCCGAAAAGAGTGTTGGGCTTGCACAAACGGTCTGATCGCTTTTCAGCGCTAGACTTCTCCAGAAGGGGAGCGTATGTAATTGGGTGTCTGAGGAAACATGTGGTCGATCGCCTCCCGAAAAACCAATGCCCGACTTGATACCTTTGCCTTTGCCGAGATAACGAGTTCTGAAGAACGATCGCACTCCTGTGCGAACTCACTGGTAATTGCGGTGCTGGTTGAAAAGAAAGCAAAGGTCTCGACGCGTGAGTGGTGCAAGCCACGATGTACTCCTGTGGACGAAACGTCCACGAACGCTAGAGCATTGATATGGATTCCATACGACCCATACATTCTCGTCGGGAGGGGTGCACAACACACTTTGCGGTCAGAGACAATAAGTGGGTCGAAATACATCACACGGGCCTGACACACCCGCCACTGTCTCAAACCGCGACCTCTCTAGTTTTTTTTTTGAAATCACGCACGCATATAATGAATCGTACCTATGAAAGGTGTGACCTCTCACGGATACGAAGGTGGCGAGGCGAGGCCGGTCTTGGAGGTCCGGTCGTAGTCTCGGA
>JBBMHQ010111412.1:0-18165 GCA_037834295.1 Postelsia palmaeformis
TTCAGCATTCCCACTGCTCGTCGATTTTCATCGAATGTAGCTAACTCACGCTCTCGCGCTTTCCGCTAATCAATTTCATTTATGCAAGAAAAAGCCCCCGAGCATGAACTCGGTGAGACTTGAACCCACGAAATTGATCTTGATAGGCGCGCGGACTACCTACCAAGCCACCAGGGACGCCGGCTGTGATCAACAATAAAGAACAGTAGTAATAAGACAGGACAGCAGGACCACACTGCGCAGTACGTTGCAATCAGTCGAGCAGGAGTTACTAGTACAAGAATAATACTCCTCTAGGTCTCAGCTCCTTCTTCTTCTTCTTCTGCTACGCTGTGTGTGCTCTCGTTGTTCTTGTGGTGATGTGTATCTACAGGGTACTGTTCTTGTGGTGGTGTATCTACAGAGTACTGGATGCTTTACTATATTGCGTTCCTTGTACCCTGCTGGGCAACGGAAGGTGTATCGGACAGCAGCAGTGTGAAAGCTACTTGCAGTTGGCTCGCCCTCCTCTGGTTTCCCTGTTTCCAGCGTGTTGGGGTTTGATCCGCGCGTCGTCAAAAAAGTATATATCTGCAAAGTCTCTCACTCAGTTGTACTGCAGCAGCTGCTCTGTACAATTCAGCAGTAGCAGTACAAGCAGCACTGGTCGTGGCCTATTCGGTCCACTTTGCATGTCGCGGCACGTACGTGTTGCGCTCGCACAGATACCCATACAGGCACCGGCGTGCTAGAACTACAGCTCTTGCAGGAGCAAGAAGTACGAGTAGCTTCGCACAGTATTGAAGTAGCAGCAGTCAGTGCGAGCACGCTATACTTGTAAAACCCCGCAGCAATCATCCTCCAGAGATAAGGCCGACAACAACGCGCAATTGGAGGCTTTTTGCTTCCGTTCGAGCTATAGCTGCTGTACGAAGTGCCTCCCCGTGTTCTGTCTAGCGTATGCAGATTGTGTTCCTCGTTCTTTCACGATTCAGCCTATTGGATCCTTCTTAGGGCCGTTCTTATCGGAGCAACTTCATTTCCAAATTTTGCAAATTTATTTCTTAGATTTTCAAAAAAACATTTTTTGGAAATTTGGAATTTTTACAAAGGGCGAAATATTTGGAAGGCTACGCATTCCAATATTTGGAGAACATTTTGTGGAAAATATGGAAGTCCTAGAAATTGCGCGAAATTTTTTTCTGGAAAATTTGGAAAAAATGTTGCTCAATAAGAATTATCGAGCAGCTTTTTTCCAAACATTATTTCCAAAAAAAGAGGAAAATCAAGACAGAACAGGACTTATTTGGATATTTAGAGTTTTTCCAGAGGGCAAAATATTTGGAGGGCTTCGCCCCATTCGCATTCCAATATTTCAGACATTTTTTCGGAAAATATGGGAGTCATGAAAATTGCGTGGAAAAAATATATGGAAATTTTGGGAATTGTTGTTTGGTAAGAACGACACTTTTTTAGCTTCGCATTCCAATATTAAGACATTTTTTTTGGAAAACATGGAAGTCCAAAAAATTGCGCGAAAAATAATTCGGAAATTTTGGAAAAAAGTTGCTCGATAAGAACGACCCTATAAGAAGAACTGTTGCCAACCAGTGTATTCACTGCTGATTATTTTTTTACGACGTACCAGGTACTAGATATTAACTCATAAATATTCGTAGCTCAGATATCAGTCGCATGTCCGGTGTGGTGCTCTCGCCTCTCCCCCCTCCGCCCTCCCAACTACTGGTGCGGCTTGCCCCTGTCGAGTTTATCGGAAAAAAGGCTTCAGCACTTTCCCCTCTAGTCGACTTGCGTCGAATTATACTCACACAAGCCACGAAATACTCGTTTACAGAAGTCGCCGCTGTGCGTGTACACGTCGTCAAATGACAAAAAAAAAACATAATGATAGGAAGCGAAGGGCGCTTGAGGCTCGAGGGTCTCTTTTGAGAATGCGAAACTCGATAGTTTTCATACCAAGTCCCTGGTACGTCGTACGGATGGATGTACTTGTATTATTCGTACGGGTTTGCGGTTTACATATAGCCGGCGTCCCCGGTGGCTTGATGGGTAGTCCGCGCGCCTATCAAGATCGATTCATTTCGGGGGTTCAAGTCTCACCGAGTGCATGCTCAGGGTTTTTTTTTCCCTTAGAAGAAACTGATTAGCGGAAAGCGCGAGAGCGCGAGTTGAATACATTCGATGAAAATCGACGAGCAGTGGGAATTCTGAACCCTATGCGCGATACAAAATAAAGGCACTTAACGGGGGGAAGAAGGGTAGACACCTGTGACCACGGCTGGTCCACAAGGTCGGCGAGGGGTAAAACCTTCTATGAGTTAGGCTGGAAAGTAAAAGTGATGATTTTTTTATTTTTTTTTCAACTTGGTATATTCACATCAGATACTATAATACAACAACTAACTGCTGAGTTATTCACGAGCAGAAGACAACAAAAGAAATACATTGCGACTTTTCGGTCGCGCACGCCCTCAGTATATACAGTAGTACCGGTATACCGGTACCAGGTATCAACTATTTAATAATCAGTCGAACTCACAGCTGGCGTCCTTCACAATTTTATCAAAGCCGATGGCCTAATCGTCGCGATGATAATGAATCACACACCGTACTATCTCGCTCTCTGTATCGTCGACGTCGGGCACCTGACCGCAACCTTGGCACTTTTCGTGTATTTCTCAGGGAAGGGCGCACATATTTAAAAGGCGCGGAAATGCTTCGCCCGTCATCGCTGCTGTCAGTCGGCCTACTGCTACTCCGGCTTCAAAGCACCGCAGGTTGGTTTGTGTCTAGTAATAATCGTAGTATTAGTGCTGTGCGCAGTCTCAAGAATGTCGTTTAACGCCCTGCGGCTTTTACAAATAGTAGTATTAGGACTGCCGTACAGCAGTAAGTAGTAGTAGTAGTAATCGTGAGGGAGCAGTAGTAATCGTCGGGGGCCTGAATAAACTGTGAAGGAAAACCCTAGAAAAGGACAGGCTGGAAAGTTCGGAACAAAAAAAGAGGGTCGGTGCATTAAATACAGCTGAAACTATTAATAGGAAACACAAAACCAGGCAAGAAACATTTGTATAAGAAGCGCCGAGTCGATGGCCGTCCGACGTAAGAAAGGAGGCGTTCTAAACAGTAACACGTCTTGAGAAACAATGAAAAGTCACCGCCTCCCAGCAGCAGGGTTACCGACCAGGAAAGCTGTAATAACAATAGAATGAGTATCGAACATTCAATTGATTGAACTCACAGCTGTTTTTTTCTGCAATAATAATACTCGCTTCTGGGCTGCAGTCCGGTTTTGTGTGTATATATATACTAATTATTATTATTATTATCTTTGCCATCCGACAATGTGTAGCATGAGCTTGACGTTGATCAATATATATAATAATTGAAATTTGAGCGGTTGGTCCTGCAATTCTAAAAGGGTCAAGTTTATTTTCGCTTTTCGACGCGCCTCCTATATTATTCTATTTTCTACCTCGTGGAGGCTACCTGGTTATATAATATGTGTAGGTAGAGCCCTAAGTGCAGACACTTCGGCTAGGCCTGTGACGTCCCGCACATTGTTTCTGATTGGGGAAGTCATGGTGTTAATAGTGCCTGCCTCACAGGAAGTAGTCGTGAATATGGTACTGTATCAAGAGCTCTCCAGTTGCGGTTGATATGTACGTACCAGGTATAACCCTAACCGATGAAGAGAACGTGAGATTTCGTGTCGAGGTACATGATGAAAAATTAGAGACAATAAACACACACACAAAAAAATGTTCGAATTTCGGGCAATACTAACAAGACACACCAATATCATGAGGAATTACCCGGTGCCGTGATGCGAAAAAAAACATTTTTTAGCCTGGACGCCAAATTGACGTTTGTTATCGCCGGGCCTCCACTCCAGGCAACTGCGGTCGACATAGTACTACTGCTGTCGTCGCGGTGGCGGAAAGTGCGAGGTTGATTGTTAGTTGCACGACAACGTTATTAACATATTTATTTGTGTTCAAGATCGACGAGCAGTGTGGGAGTGGTAAAAGGGTTGAACGTACATTACCCGTGAGGTAGGTATATATTTAGAATGCATTGGTGTGGGTTTCAAATAATTACCCCGTTCCACGTATCATGCGTACGTATAGCAGGATTGATGTGGCTGTACGATGAATCATGAAAATTATGAACTCAATTTTGGCTTTTTTTTGTGCTTCAGCCTTGCGAGTAACTGTTTTTTGGATGTCGACTATTTTATTGTTTGTTGCTGTTATGATAGCTCGGAATGTGTTTTTTATAAATACCAAGTACTTTTTTTCTCATCAATTTCACTTTCCTCACCGGTCTTCTTCTTCTGGACAAGCCGTGGTTCCAGGTTTTGTCGTCCCTTCTCTCCCCAGTGTGTGCCTTCATCTTTTGTTTACATTCACCGGTCGTCGACATCCAGCACAATCAGTTTCCTTGCCGGTTCTTCAACCCTCGATAGTTACACAGTTATTACAGCAGGATGAGGCCACTAAACAGCTCCACAGCAGAGATGCTACATTGTGATTAGGCAGCGAGAAGAGATGTCTCAATGCCATGTCATCATATTCGATACGACAGTCACGACACAAACAATGATAAAGAGTGGAATCGAAAAATTAGACAAGAAAAAAGTGTAGCAAATAAACAAACTATTAATAGAACAAAAAAAGGAAAAGAGAAAAGAAACATGTAATCTGTTGTGCCTCCCCTCAGGAGATGTGGCGGATACCTTTACAGCGCTGTGCAGAAAGCTGAGAGATTTGAATCCCGTACAGCAGTAAGTCCAAGTGTGTTGTTTCCACAGAAGAAGGAGTCCTGCTGTGACAGGGAGCGTATCGCGTGTGTGTTTGAGTTCTTCTTCTGTGATCACAAAAAAAATATGCCACGAAAATAGTATTAGTACAGCAGGGGACGAAAGTAAATAGGTCCAAATACTGCTGCTGTGAGGAAAAATGGGTAAATATTCAAGTATTGTATGTACCGTAGGTCCTACTTACTTATACTCGTGGTTCCCCTAGTACCTACATGGTTATTATGCGGTCCGCAGAGAGAGGAGAGGCAATGCGATGACATGTCGGAACACTGGAGACGACAGGCACGACGTACCCTGCCTACTTATATGCATGGCGAGACACATGTATTTCAATCATCACCTTTACTCTCCAGCGGTTCCGCCCTGAGCGAAAGCCGTGTCACAGGTCACAGGTAGGTGTCGACCCTCTCCCCCGCGGTACGTGCCTTGATCTTTATCGCGCATACCTGTAGGGTTAGGCGTTTCCACTGCTCGTCAATGTTCATCGAAGGTTCACTAGATAATACGCTCGCGCTCTCCGCTGTTCAATTCCTATGCAAGGAAAAGGTCCTCGCGAGTGTGCACTCGGTTAGTCTCCCAAGCAACCCGGGACGGCGATGAACGACCGAATACAAAACATATCAACGAAATGCAAAAACAGATGAAACAAATGTAGATGAAGAAAACCAAATGTAGAAAAAGCAAACTTAGAACGAGAAGACTTTTATAATACTGGATTTGCGTTGTATACGAGTACGCACGAAAAGTGTACCAGGTAACTGATATGGCACAACTAACTGCTGCTGTCCCAGCCTGCACTGGTTTAGGCTTGGCAATGGCATGCAGTTGCCACAGCCAAGATTGCAGGCGTTCAAATTCGTACGTTTTCGTACACATTTATTAATGGTTGCGAGAGTGCGTTTTTCGTCAGATGAGGGCACGACGCTAAACGGATGCACCTGGTGTATCCGAACTATAGGATAAATCGGTGCACTACAGTACAGAGTACATATAATGGGTTTTTTCGTGTTGTGCTTTTTGTCTACAGATAACCCATGCTCGTATAACCTCACCATACGGTAGCGACCAGCGAGACACTTGCTGTGTGCGTGTACTGCTGTACTTCTGTGGCTGACTCGCTGGGTGGATGCTGGCCCCTCCCCCTCCCCCTCCCCTTCTTCATCTCGACACAGGCATCACCGTTGAATTGTCAGAAATTCTGCAGGTTGGGGACGACTTCGCTGATGGAGAGTACGAGGAGACGCAGTCCGCCAGCACACTCGAGAGGGAATTTAATGGCGTGGACCCAATCGACGCGGACTGCCCCGCCGCGGGCAAATGCATCGGGTTGCTCACTAGGGTGAACTCTCGCTTTGGCTTGACTTATGCTTGCCTGTCTTCATGTCTTCCACCCTCGCGCATCGTTGGCCTGCCCGCCATCGGTCTCATAAGATGCTGTTGTAGGCCGGAACATATACCCTTGGTACATGAATTGCGAAACTGGCATTGCACGTTGCTTGTGTCCCTGCTCGACCACTGAGGCGCGCAGGTAGCTATTTCACACCAGGTAGCGTGCACTCCCGCAACGAGAACCGTCATGCTCTTGATTGGATGTTGTGGTTGTCATCTCGCGCGTACGCCAGCCAAGGATAGCGCGTAAGTACTTGTTCGATTTTCGCAAAAGTCTCCTATATATTTATCGAAATCGTACGAGTAGAACGCCTCGCGCGTTCAGCGTTTTCTCAGCTCGCTGTCTCGCGTCGGATGATGCTGACTCGTGCTTCACAGCGCGGTGTCCTTGCGACATTCCTGGGATGTTTACTGTTTCCAGAACGGACACGGAACGTTCGACAACGAACTCACGCGTGTCAGCGATGTCTTAGTTCATGCGATTACCACCGAAACCCAACCCATGAACCGCATCCACTTTTGCGGCGCATTGCTCCCACTCTGGTCTTGTACAACGGGGTTCTACTCATGTCCGGTACAACCTCGGCTTTGTTGCTGATGATATCACCCATTCCTCCCGCTTCTCGCCTGCCCTCAAATTTGCTCACGATATTCAGGATGGGTCGTTAGAGCTGGACTCCCGGTACGGATGCACTGAACCGTTCGGGTCGTCTTCCGATGACTCTCGGGCTGCAAGGAACACCTGCGGCGTTGACTATGGACTTTCTTCAATCGAGAGGGACTCGTCTATCGCGTCGGTCAAAATAGGTGCGCAGACCTGCCGCAATAACCAAAGCGGGGTCCCGTACATCGTTGAAACGCCCTTTATATCGACACTTCGGTGGGTTTACGCCTATGTTCGAACAGATTCCAAGAGCTCGTGCCTACTGTAGCTTGGCCACGTTTCAAATCAAATGTATATAGAATCGGGGAAAGAAAAAAATAACATTCTGTGAAACAAAATTGGTGAAACTTGACGTATTTTGTCTTGTCGTCCACCGCTTTGTCGGCCAGCGATTTTTCCTTCTGGACTACCTGGTTCGTAGCGCTCAGGGACAAGATCTGTGCTGGTGGGGGCTAGCTAGTTGATCTATCGCGCGTATGTGCTGGATTAGACATAAATATTTTTCCGTCAAAGCGCATGCTTGAATTGTAAAAAGTAGACTTTGTGTACCAGGTGTGGAACTCCATAGCTTAAATGACACGGGCGGGACACGTTTTCCGTGGGCCGAAACCAACCCTCTTCACAGCGCTCCACCCGGACAGCATCACCACGCTCAAGGTGGACGTGAATGGAGACACTGTTGTGGAAGAGTGGGAGGCAACCCCGGGATCTACTGAATTGCAAGAAATCCCTGGCCTCGAGGGCCTCAGAGGCTCGGACTTTTCGATCATTGGCGTCATGGAAGAGGGGGAGTACTTCGCCATATTGGAGGTAGCCGATTTTCCCCAACTTCAACTACACTAGTTAGTCTCTGTAGACGGGGGGCGTACTGCAACGCAATTAATTCTGCCTGGGTTATGCTAGGTACGCAACCCTTACGCTCGTTTGCAAATACAGAGTGGTGGCTTAGATGCCTTTGACCAAATGCCAGGAAAGGTATCTTTCTTTCGGATGGCGGAAGTCAGTGGTGCATAGCTCAGCTTGCTCAGCCAGTCCGGTGGAACCAGGCCGAAACACAGGGGGTTCGAACCCAACCCAGACGTTGAGCTCAACAACTCCGCCGCCTCCTTTCTGACCAGGTCGAAATCTACGTCACCGTGGATGAAGTGCCTGTCGTAGGAACATCCGCTAGCACACGAGCCTCCATCGCTGCTACGGCCACTAATGACGCGTCTTCGGCCATGAACACCTTGGTGAGGCAGAACATGCACCATAATAACATATGTTTAAAAAGAATAAGTAACAATTTTCACTCATGAACATACCCTGCACCCGGAATCTGTAGTATCAGAAACGCCGCTGCTTGTCTTGTTGGTGCCGTGATATTAGGCGTGATACCGGTGTAAGCTTAGATCACCATGGGTTATATACGTTTTTCCGTGAGTTCGTCTCGGACCATTAAACAAACTCTAAATCATGTGAGAAGCGGCTGGGATGAGGGTTGATCCGTACAAATATGAAACTGTTCGGGTCTTCTCCCGGAGAATGTGTGTGAGAACCGCGGGTGAAATGTCCCGAAACACTATTCAGGCTAAAGTCCGTACCAACGACCTTCAACACGCGCCGAATCAGCATGGGTGTGTTCGATAGAGCCCCCTCGGCTGTGACTTCACGAACATGAGAAGTTTGTATGTACTTACTTCTTCTCCCATCTTCCTTTGTGACCCTAATAGGGTAATAACAACCGAGTATATTGTTTAAGTTTTTCGTTAGCGGCAGCTGAACACACCCGGGTTGCGCATACATTGCTTTTGGTTGTTGTGCAGGATGGTGATGCAACTGATTCATCTTCTTGGACTTGCTCATCGGGGGAGGTGTGCGAAATCACCTACGACCTGCAGGCCACGGAGTCCCTCGAGCAGCTGCGCATAGGTGAGAGATGTTCTACCTTTTCTTTTCCCGACAGCATCGCTACATGGGGCGGAACAGCAGGGGGCAATTAACTGTCGTCCAGTCTTGGTTTTACGGCTATGAAAGACCTGTAACCCCAATCAGACTCCCGCTGGCCAAGCAACATATTCGTAACTAACGTTTATACAGGGGCTACCCAGGCAAGTATTCTTCTGTTTCTCAAACGCGATGTGCTACGTACGCCAAGTAGTTCATCTACAGTGTCCCAGCGCGTTTGCTTCGCTTCCATCAGCGCCACATTTTTTTTCCTAATTTGTTCTTGCCTTTCCAGCCTTCTCCGAAACGTCGGATGCGGGGGGTGTGCTCAACGTCATGGCAGCCGGCGAGTCCGGCATTTATTCTACAGTGCGCTCGGGGATCGAGGCAGGAGGCCGCCCCGTCGGCGCTGACGGCTTGCAGACCTTCGGCGGTATGCGCGCCCTAGCACGCTACGTGAGGATAGAAGCGGTGCCTTCGAGTGGCGGAAGCATCGTCATCAACGAGGTAAGTGTCGTAGTCAGGGGCTTTGGGTGCCGTTGCCGCACATATCTCAGGGTTAAGGTATGTATACCGTCAAGCTGTTGTGGCTACTTCTTCTTTCGTTGAAGCTGTCTTCGGCGCAGGTTGCAACATGTCATCAACACCGCCGCTTTCAAACTCGAGTTCACGCTGGCTCGAGGCATCAAACTCTCGGTTTAAGCCTACCCTTGCCCCACGTATAGTTGTGTATCTGACAGTACGTTTGTTTTCCGTGTTCTCCTTCATCAACCGTCGTAGGGATTCTATAGAGTGCAAATATGCGCCAAGAAAAACAAAGACCGGCACTGAAGCGGCAACGGGCACTATTGCACACTACTGGTCAATCCCATGTGTGCCGAGTGATTCCCCAGGCACTACAGCGATCAACCGGCTCTACTCAATCGCGACTCTAGATGGACGGGCTACTACTTCGCCTAAATCATGCGGGTAGTAGTCTGCAGGTTCTTCTCTTCGGGGCGGGCATCTACCACGCCGCTCATTCCCACCGGGCTTTTCTTGGGATATCGCAGAGGTCTCTGAGTCGATCATGTGGCTCCACCCGCGAACTTCGTTTCCGGGTTGCGGGAAGGGGATCCTTTTTTTCCGTGGCTAAAGTGTCTCATGCAGATGAACGGACGAACTGTAGCCTTGGCTGAATCCGCGCAGGGTCGTTTACAGAGCGATGACTCGGCAGGATTTAACGAGAAAAAAACTGATCGGTAGTGTGACGTTTGCCGACTAACTGACTTGAAGCCGGCACATCGGCTGGCGAAATTAGAAGATGACCGAAGGCGACCTGTTGACTTGAGTCGGGGCGAGCGGAGCGAGCCAATGCAGCCCCCCCCAGCCAAGGCGGGCCCAGACGAAAGACATTAAAAGTATACCCTGCATTCAACAAACCTTCCTGACAAGTATAAAAACCCAGTGAGTTGGACAGTCGACACCTCCGGGAAATGACTACCGGTAACTTTTAGTCTGACCAATGATTGCAGTAGCTGGCGGCTTGCGTCTTACCGAATCAAAGCTTCACAATACCAGGTCGTCATGTAGATGATGTTCGGGCGTCCGCTCCGTGCTTCGCTCAGGTGGAATTCCGCGTGGGGGACGTTGCTCCTGTGCGTCCCGTGGCCGAGAGAGCGTGGCTGAAGCCTACCGGGCCGCTGCCGCTCGGATCCGACCCGAGCACATCCCGTGACCCTAACTACGACATCAGGGGGGCCAGCGATGGAGGCTGCGACTCACCTGCCCACTTTGAGGGGTGTCACGTCTACTACCTGAAGGTGTTGGAGCGTGTCCTATATCCCAAACGATACAGGGAAGCACAGTGTCTCCCAAAGGCTTTGACCCCGAAATGTATGGCGAAATTCGTTCCTTGTATTATGGCATGTATGTAAACCACAGGTAGGCCTACCCTGTCGCCAGATATCATGAGTGCATGTGTGGTCAATCAAAGGCTTCGACACCCAGAAACAAGCGAGAGTATGTATATTTAACTTCGTGGCTGGCTCCTCTGTGCCATGGTAAACGTTGTTTCCTAACATCATGCATCTCTGGTCTGGCGTGGACCTTAGATGCCAACCATATTCGCCGCACTCGGCTGACACGGTCTCTCCAACCCGGCACGGAATGCACACCTACTGCATGCAATCTGCCACGGTAGGATTGTATCCGCCGCGCTTGGCCTACACGGTCTCTTCAGCCCGGCACGAAATGCATACCTATTGCATACAATCTATCAGTGTCAGAGTAGCGCCTGAATTGGCCGAGACTCGTTCTCACTTGAGGTGTGTGCTGCGCTGAATAAATATGAGCACCTATTTTCTTGGGGGCTGTCAATTAGAGGAACTCTTGTGTCTCTCTCTCGAAGACTGATTATGAGAACAAGAAAAAGTTGAGGGGGAAAAAAGCGGACGATCAACTCGTTTAGGACTGCAGTTCCGTTTTGCGGACGGACTACTTGAGAATTCGTGTGACTTTTCCCGAAACGGGACTGCAGTCCTACACGATCTAGGCTCGGCCTATCGTAGTAGGCGTTTCTCCAAATATGTAGCTGGTATGTAAACTCAAACTAACCACGATATTGGTTGCTGTAGCTCCTCAAGTGACCTTAAGGAGCACCGCCAGTCAGCTATACGTCGGCCCAAAAAATGCCACTTTCTATCGTAGCACTCGTCTTAGGGAGCATGTGCGATTCGTTCTACGGTGGACGTACACGGCTGAACGTTTTGAGGGTCCTCATTCGAGGATCTCCACGTACCAGCACCTCCCCAAGAACCGCAAGGCTTGGAAAAATGTAAAAAGTGCAACGTCATGAACAACCCCAAACGTATACGGGCTACTCTTTTGTACAGGTATATCGCGGGAAATATATTTTGGAAACACTAATGTATATTCCAACGATACAGGGTTAAGGATCCCAGTCAGTTCAGTTCTCGTTTTGTCGAAATCTACAACTCGTACTCCCCCCCCCCCTCCCTGTCAGGGTACGTCCTAGTAACCTCATTTATCAACCCACAAACCGAGCAAAGTTGTGAGTTAAGCCCAACCCTCAACCCCACGGACCACCGCTTTGGATTGAATCTCACGAAGCATGCCTTCGAAGTAGGTGTTGGATCCAATGATGCAGTGGTTGGGATACTGCAGTTCCTCAAACACAATGGTTGATCAATCTCCATCAGTGATGCCACGTGAATGTTTTGAAATATGTTCTTATTGGTTACAAAAAATATCGACTGCACTTGCGTACAGGTCTGTTTCACACACAAAATATATTTTCGTCCCATTATAATAATATCAGCCTTTGTTGCTCCGGCTCCCACGCAGTCGCAACGTAAGGTCCGGGGTCACCAAGTAAGTAGGCTTGCCTCCCCTCTCTCCGCTTCGTCGGTGCGTGCCTAGCAAAAGTTTATCGCGAGCAGAGTTCACCATCTCCTTCCTTTCGTCGTGGTCTCGCGTCGAAACGTGCCTACCCATGGTACGATAGGGCTAACCTCTACCACAACACAGCCCATGTAGATATAGTAGAATAGACATCTATTACGGAGGAATATAGTTAACAGGACCAAATATTGTTACTATAAATACGGAACAGATATTTCAAAGGTACATTCGGATTTGTTTTCGACTATCCATGGCTCCCTTGTGTTGACAATCACACTGCAACATGATCTTGCGCTGTATTTTGGGACAGGATGGAGACACGGACTCTCGATGGACGTGTGGCCCGCTAGCGATAGGGTCAAGGTTCTTCCGTTTCGAATCGTGCGACGTCGATTTCAGCCTGAACCACTTCCGCTATATCCGTCAAATCCAGATCGGTGAGTTTCCCATCCTGCCCAACCGCGTCGTGGCTGTGGTCTTGACATCTCGCGACGGGGAAAAAACGTACGATCGGCCGTCTGTTGCTGAAGCCGTTCAGCGGTATCCTCAAAATAAAACCAACCATTTCATTCTTCGCGACGTTGAGTGCTTTCTGCTACCGCTGACGTCATCTTACCCCCGCAGCGTTCCACATGGGTGATGAGCAGCACGACGAGTTCAGCATCGAGGCCTTCACCGCCATGGGCTGGATGGTAAGCGTGTGTGCAGACCTACGCATGTGGGGTGACACTTCACCACTGGGCCGCATACACACCTCGCTCGTGGTGCGGCTTATATTTTATATTTACTTCATCGAATGGGCTGCACAAAACATGCTTGATCATACCGTAGGAGCACAAGGTACTGTGACGGACGTTGGCGTAGCGGAAAGGGATGCTTCGCCCGACATGGTTTTATTCAAACAGAGATCGAACTCCTGATTACCTGGGGCGAAAATAGCTAGTTTCTTGGAACTTGGTCCTAGCCCTCGACCAGGGCGCGAACTCCCCGATGCACTGCACGCGCGAGGGAACAGCATCGTATACTTGAGCCCAGGTCTCCCGAGAAACACTGAGCCTTAGCGAGTACTTCGTGCGGCGATCAACAACGCAAGATGGCCGCTATTGACCAGTCTGAGGCATCATCACCCGGGCAGGAGCACCTACCGGGAAATGTCACTTGAACGTATAGCCTTTCCGGGCCCTCTGGGGCTCGTTTCAGCTAACATGCTAAGACACAAAATCCTCTGAATGGCGCACACGAAATAAGCTTGACACGTGCGAAACTGCACTCCGGGTTCTCGGGCGAAAAATTCTTGTACTTGGTGTGAAAACTCGGGTCCACGATCACCCCTGACATGTTGTACTATGCCGCAAGCACCACTTGACAGCCCAGGCGCGCTACGTATTGCATGTATCGGCGTAGTCAATATATTGGTCTTCTTGTATTAATGTGCATACGCCGTGCGCTGGTCCGGAAACGTCTGCCGTTGCGTCAGACGGTGGTGCCTTCAGCTATATCTTCTGGAGATACCACCGACTATCAAACGTTCAACGTCGGCGTTCACGCCTTAACGCTTAGGCTCGTGCCCAAGTTCCAGCGATTCAACCAGTGGTTCAGCGTCAAAGAGGTCAGTAGTCCATCGTCTGGGTTTTGTAGCCACACACCGCTCTCTTCAGTACTGCGGTGGTGACGAGCACATATCCCGCGGACATTGCGGAGGGTCGGGTTTTCGTCTACAGATCACGACGAGGACAGCAACAGCAGCAGTGCTTCACCTGCGTGTTGCCTAGCGCAGTATGATGCGGGACTGTGTGAGGTGCTGTCGCCTTTTCGTGCCGAAATCATAGTGCTCTCAACCTGCACGCTGGGGCTATTACTATGGTCAATCAAGCGCACAACCTTAGAGGGCGTGACTACGTCAGCCGAGGGGCGGGGGGGGGCGTACGGTACGTGGCCCCTCCCACTCTTGCCTGTACGTGCCTCCGTACCACGGGGTGGGCTCGCGCTGGCGGTTCGGGCAGCCCATTTTTCGGCCAAGAACATTCCTGACTGCCGTTGTCCCTCGAGTGCGGAACTACTTTACTGTACCCGATACCGACGGAACACTTGCCCCACGGTGGAGAGGCCGCGCCTTTCGGCTCAATGTTTTCTCACCGGTTGAGCTCCACCTCATATGAGTAGCTGCCGATCTGCACTATACGTGTACCTACAGGTTTAAGGTTTCGTTTTAGGCGCTGGCGAGTTCAAAGGATGGTCGGGCTGCGCGGAACTACACTCGTTCAAAGTCGTGTTTTTCTGGTGACAAATGTGGAGGCTACCCAAAATGTGCCACCCATTCAACAGGGGCATTACTCGGGGAGCACCATAATTATATGCTGAGGTAGAGCATCGGGTTGCGCCTTCTTGCCTTCTGAAAGTCGGTTTCTGCGTGCATTACGAACATATAGTCCATCAAGTTGGGAGCCCCAGAAAAGCAGCAGTCCTTAACACAGGTGCGCACCTCTGTCGTGCGACGCATTCGGCGCGAGTTGTTTGTTTTTTTGCAGGGGGGGGAGGGGGGCGTATGCGCAAGATTTGTCTCCTTTTAATTATCTTTTCTGTGTGTGGGTGTAGGACGGGAGACACAGCAGCTACCCCGAAATAGCCTAAACCGTAACGGTAGAACACGTTGGTTAGACGCTGCAGTGGGGCATAGCTGGGCAGGGCAATTTGCGAAGCAAAGCACAGTACCTAGCAGTGACGAGCTGCCACCCATGGCGTCGGCATGGAACCTGGACGCAGCTTAGCACGTAAAGCCATACAGTAGGGTGGATCGAGACTAATACGCGTATGCCATAGAAAGGGTGTGGTTGCAGCGTTCAGGACTTGATCGGTGCGTGCGCCTGCCTCGTGCACGTTCATCTGCATGGTCACTGAAGGAGCTCCAGCGCGGGATACAATGTAAAGGTAGAGACGGGTGCTCCAATAGAGGTTACACGTCGTGGCTCGAATATCTTATGTATACGTAGCCGGGCTCCTCGACCCCAAAATCGTCTGAACTCCGTTCTTGCTTTGCTACATTATGTTTTGTCGTACCTAGGCCATAGAGGATTATTCATCCACTTGTATTTTTTATTTTTTTCAAAGTCAGTGTTTCTGTCACTCACCAAAGGTGTAACAACTCTTCGAGTGGAGAGCCTCAGAAAAAAAATGGTGCACCTCGATTGTTGAATGCGTCTATTGATGGAGTACTGTTTGGTCGAATATTTTCTGCTTTTTTTACAGAGAGCGTCTCAGCTGAGCAACTACCAAATATGGCATGCGCCTCGAAATGCCCTACTTGTTGTGCAGTTATTCGTTGCACACCCCGGGCCATGAGATTGAATGTTCGCCCGAGTAATTAAGTCATGATTGGTTTTGTCGAAAGCTAGTTCTTGGCTACCCTGCAAGTGTTGAGGTTTGGAGTTTCCTCGAGCGCGGAAGAGCCTCAGATACTTTAACTGTCTGCTAGCTACCCCAAAGGACAAGTGGATTCATTCTTGTTTCGATCCCTCTCGTTTGTACCGCGTGGCTCATTTTCATGCAGATAATCATCCTGGAACAGAGAAAGAACGCCTTCATCGCGGGAACCGTGCCGGTGTATAGTCTTCAGGAACGATTCGTAAGTGGAGTGGCGCCGATCCACGGCGTGTGAGCATAGGGGCAGGGCGTGCGGAACCATTGTCGAGTGCTTACGTAGTCGTTCGGGGCCCAGCATCATGCATGCGCTCTCTCAATCAGTGAAATGTTTCCATCATGTCGAAGCCGCCGCCTCCTCCCTTCAGAAGACCATGCAGGTTTTTCTATATCACTCTATGGTATTACGAAACAATATAGTAGCTTGTATATAAAACAATAACTGTCTGCGCGGTCTTTGTATTAAGCCCATTCGGAATATATTCCCGTTTTCGAGAACAAACGTCATAGGCTTTGAGTGGTTTGGTCCGCATAACGAGGCCTCAGTTCTGGCAAAAGGTACGCACTTTCGCTGCGATACTGGCGCCTTACTATCCCCCGGGCTTCGTCTACCGCCGTGGGGCGGAAATCAGTACATTTGCACCGTGAACTACCGCCATTGGTTTGTGTTCAATCGTCTGGCTTGCGCTTCTTGGACGCGTGCCTCTCCTGCAGGAAAACGATGATGACGACGGAGCAAACAGCGAAGGAGATCCCGAAGTTCCGACGAGGTTTAGACTTGAGATGCCCGCCGTGAGTGCCCACGCGACCCGCGGGCATTACTGCGTGGTCGCACCGCAGGGTGACGATATTGCTTTGATGCCACCGTTGTTGAGGGTAGACTACATACCAGAGAGGCTCTCGGATACAGCCAAAGTTGTACCCGAGGCTCCCCCCCCCCTCCGTCTCGAAAGGAGTGCGTGGTCAATGGTAGAGTGGCAATAGGAAGCAGCCAAAGAGTACCCTTCCCCCCCCCCTCCCCCCGGAGCCTTGTAGGGGTGCAAGGGTCTATAGCCATACGACTACGAGTACGCATGGCAGGGGCACACCACAATGCATGGTACGTGCGATCGCAGCAGCCCGTTATTATCCTGAGGCTCTTCACTTGGTCAAAGCACTGAAGCTCTATTTACCTTGCTCACGGACCGAATTTGTTATATACATGCAACACGCGAAGGCCGAAGAATAAGCCATAGGCGGTTGGATACATGGCTCATAACATTGGCAACCGTGAACCATATACCGGTATGTGGTAGCGCTCCTCAGTTTATCAACCTCGTCACTCAGAAGTGCATTTGATCATATTTTCTTTTCCTGTCGTAGCGCGTGTCCCCTCCCTCCGCCCCCTTCCCCCCCCGCCTTCAGTTCAAATATTTAACGTCTCACATTTATCGCCTGCCGGGGTGGGGGGGGGTCCCTTGGTTGATTCCCACCGCACTCGGGGCCCCACTTTGCCACCGAGGACAGAGCAACGACTTTGTGAGGATTGGGCTGCGGGAGTCGACGGTGTCAGCTCTCAGGATGAGGTTCCCCGCAAACAGAGAGTTCGTCTTCGATGTGGCGTACACTAAATTCACCGATTCTGCCGGCTACGAGGATGTGGTTGAGGTGAGAAACCGGGAGGGGGGATGCGCTGCGCCGCCCGCTGAGTATCCCTCGACTGTTGTTACTATCGGGTACGGAAGTCGGTTTGAAGGCGTTGGTTCTAGCCTCTTGAAGGTACTCCGCCGATTGACTGCCCTTTTTGCTTTCGAATGTTTTTTATTCGGCGATATGTACGGCCCTCCATGGGGGCTCTTCGGTTTTACTCCGACAACTATGCTTAATTTATGTCCAATTTGAAGTGAGGCGCAGAACCAGCCACTGTCCCGAGGGACGTAAACCGCGGTAGTCAAGTCGATGGCATCACCCCCTTTCAGCTATCGTAGCACCAAATCACTCGTAGAATGCCCCTCGTTCTTAGACGTATCTCGAACGAAGTGTGATATTTTAAACGTTTTTACGATCTACCTGGTATGGCATACCTGGGTTTGTTGGTAGAGATAAAATGGCGTTCATGCAAGTCTCTAAAGCGCGAACCCATGTGCAGGCCCCGGTAGGCACTGCTGAGAGCAAGCATCATGAAGGGGCGCGAGCGCGCGTTGGAGCGTGTGTAGCAAACTGGAAGGGCATAGGGTAACAGTGACCGTAGCCGTCAGGCCAACAATTTGCCACGTTTCTGTCTATTTTTGGTGTTTCTCGCCGGCTGCTCCCTAGACGATATGACTACGGCTGGTCTCGCACGTAACTAAGCAACAGTTGTGGGGCGGGATTGTTCACAGCTTTCGGCACTTCGAACGGTCTTGCAACAATAAGGATACACGAGCGCCCGAAGTCTAGCTTTTCCGCCAAATGGGGTATCGTGCCTAGAAGAAGCCACGTCCCGGTGATACCAAAGTCAAAATTCAGATTTAGCTCCTACATCTAGTACTGTAAACGGGTACGACGCTCGTGCTGTTGGTTTTTG
>JBBMHQ010111523.1:0-21882 GCA_037834295.1 Postelsia palmaeformis
GCGCCTTCGTTGCGTGGGTAGGCAGAATTCGACGCAAGTCGACGAGGGAAGAAAGTGCTGAAATCTTCTCACGATAATAATGCAAGGCACGTACCGTAGTGGGGAGGAGGGAGAAGAGCCTACTTCGTGACCCCGGATCTGAGCTACGACTAAAGAGGGAGAGAGAGAAGAAGGGCGAAGATAATAAATGGGATGAGAAAAAAAAAAAAAAAAAAAAAGTGACTACAAGGACGACGGAAACATAGCGTGCTCTTCCGACCGTGTCGAGATGCGTCGAGATGGCTCTCTGGATTAGGAATGGACCATGACGTTGATATCATTTTCGTATCCAACAATGAAATAAGTCCTGGAATATTTGAAATTCATCACGGCTTCTGCAGACCCTTAGTGACTACGGCGTGATAAAATCTCCAATTTTCTTTGATTGATCACGATTTAGTATTCATTGAAGGTCTCCTGAACGCGCTGGTTCGCACAGAAAGGGGCTTCATCGACGGGACTTGCATTCTTGGTTCGAGTGTGTGTGTGTGTTCTTCACATGAAACCGTTCTTTCTACCTGTCGACATCCAGCACAACCAGTGTCCGTGCCGATTGTTCAATCCTATTAATAGAAGAAATACAAGTTCTGCCGTCAAAAAGATACGCCACAGAGGTACTGCGTTGCCACGTATGCGAGAAAAGTCAACAATAGAAGAAATAAAAGGAACAAACTGTCGTGCCCGACCCCCGCCCACAGGCCATTTTTCTGCGACGGATACGTCTTAGCCTGTCCGTGACAGCACTCCATGTGTATTTGTGCCGTGTCTCATTCGTTCAGGGGTTGCAGTCCGTTAGGAATCGTTGAACTCGTGATTTCCCGTTTTACAAATAGGTTATCCAAAAAACGAAAACAACCCCTCCCTCAGCAATTGCGTTGATCACGTGATCACGAAAATAGTTGTCCGTGGCATCATCAACCACGAAGCTTACTCGTCCAGAAATCGTCTTGGTTCTTCCCTTACCCTGCCGTTTGCGCGATGGCTCCTCCTGGCGATGGCTCGTCTAGCCAACAAAAGTATGGCTCGGTCAATCACCACGACCTACGGACCCCTACCGACAGCTTGATCCCCAGGTCGGCGGGGTGCAGCGATACTAGTTTTTTTGCTACCGTGGAGGACCAGCAGCGTCATCTAGAACAGCAAAACAACATGGAAAGGCGAGACACTGGGCAGGGAAAAAGTAGTTCGCGATGGCTTGCTGTTGCCGTTGTCTGTGGCCTGGCCTTTTCGATCGGAAACGGACTGTCTTGGAATCGGAGCTCTGGCAGTCAGAGCAAGGCTGCAGCAGCCGGTGGGATGTTCAAGGTATCGTCTCACACCGATATTCCCGCTGTAACGAGCCAACCTGGAGGGCTATCAAACGGTGTTGGTGAAGATGCTGGTGACGGCACGGCTCTCCAGTTCACGGCACTCAATTTTTACCACGTTCGGGACGGCAAACCTGGCCAGGACTACCCTTGGCTAAAGGACGTCAAGCTCGTCGAGCCGCACCGCGACACGACCCTCGCCGTTCTTGGGGCGCGGGAGGGGTTTGACTATCGCTGGGAAGTACGCGTGGGCGGCATCCGTGGCTCGCGCGAGATGGGAGAGGCGTATGCTACGGCATCAGGGGCGGTGACGATTATGGTCCTCACCCAGCTAGACGAGAACGTTATCGTGCTAGAAGAGGTCGACGGAGCCGGTCGAGTGACGAAGCGTCTAGAGGAAACGGTGATGGTGAAGTACGTGCGCCGGGAGATAAGGACTTTGACTGACGACGAGAGGGAGGAGCTGCTGGATGCGGTGAGCGTATGCATATACCCGCTTTCTCCAATGGTACTTACTGACTTCAAGGATAGAAGGTGTACTTTCAGGGCTGTAAGTCGGCAGCATTTCACGACTGCTAAAGTACGAAGCAGTCGCTAGACCGCAATTCAGCCGACTTTAAAATGATGTTTCTCTCACGTATTTGATGCTTCGAGGGTTTCCAATCTGTACACGCGTTCTGCACTTCGAAATCGTCGTCCGCCATTGAAACGTTTTCTGGTCCGATGCAAACCCACCGAAGCCGCGTTTCTGGCCAGTGTTGACTCTTTTATCAGCGGCTTTGGGTCAAGGCTGGGGATAGGGATTAGTTTGGGTCTTCGCCCATACCTTGATACCAACAGGAAGCCAAAAATCTGGAACACCCATCGTGTTTATAGCTGAAGTTCGGGGCTCACACTGTTAAAGGACCTCGTTACTATCGCCCATGGTTAGTTGTTTTTTTCTATCAACCATACTTACGACAATAAGTAGCGTAAATCAGGTATACCCGTTGCCTTTGTCTCGAAGATCGGGTACCATTCTATTCCAGTGACGGCAATCGCCCCAGAGAACGCCTCCTCATGGACCAACCCCCGCGGCTACTCGATGCTGGCTACATTTATAGCCTGTTTTTGTCTCTTTTTTTCGTACCTGGTACCTCCTTTTCATGTTTTACTATTTCCTGTTCGTACCCCCTTGTGTCTTTGGTTGTATCTTCCCTATTGCTTTTTTTGCTAGTTTGTATTCTTCTTTTGTGTTTTGCTTTGCTCTACTTTGTGTCTTTCCTTTTTTTTTCTTGTCTGCTCTTTAGTGTCGGAGTACGTTTGCGTGTCTTTTTTTGTTCACTTTTGTTTCCATCTCTGTTATACTAGTGCACCTCTCGCGTAGCGTGCGAGCCTGCAATCTGCGAAAAACAGCGCATTCTCTTGTGTGTTATTCCTCCTTTTTGATCCTCGATTTCTATCGTTTTTTTTCGCTTCCTTGCCTGAATTGAACTTTTCTCTTTTCCCTTTTGGATTAGTAATTTTTTTCGACTTTGATTTCGGTTTTGGTTTTTCGATGTCGAGTTGTTATCTTCATCCTGTCTATTTTGTTATCTCTGGGTAGTTCGCTGTCTTCTCGGTGTCTGCTGCGATTTGTACAGCGTACCGCATGTATCTGATACGTACGTGCGCGGACCTCACCTTATATTTTTTGTCCGAGGTGTAAATGTGCTCCAGTCATCATTTTTTTTTCTTGTCCATCCTATTTACTATCTTCGGCCTCCTTTTCTCTCTCCCTCTTTAGTCGTAACCTAGGTCCGGGGTCACACTAAGTCATATCTTTTCCCTCCTCCCCACTTCGGTGCTTGCCTTGCATTTTTATCGCAAGAAGATTTCAGCGCTTTCTTCCCTCGTCGACTTGCGTCGGATTCCGCCTACCCACGCAACAAAGCAGGCGCTCTCAGCAAATAATTCCTTTATTTTGTTTTTCAAATTTAGTTTAACCATGGTGGGGTTTGAACTTGGGTACCAATGGCAGTGGTCTTTGAAGCTGACCACTAGTCTACCGGGGCAAACGAACTACTATTTGCTAGTTTTTTCTTCACCGAGCGAGGTATTTGATCCACCACTCCAGAGGTATTGGAGCCTTTCCTGCGACCAAAACTGCATCGATGTATGATGGCGATGAGTAAATGTGAGAACAACAACAACAACAACAACAATATCCGGCGGGCACCTTTCGGCATTTATACCCACTCCTCACCCCTCAAGAGGTACTCGTACCCGATTTGTGAAGCCTCTTACACGCAAGGGGCCAGACTGTTCGACCACAACGACCAAGAACCACCTGAGGGCTCATGGTCCATGCCTCTTACACCTACATAGACAGGCCACAACAACCTTCCGCGTGATATCCCTGAATATCGATAGATCCATGCGCTCTCTCTCTCCCCCGTGTATCAACCACACACATAACACCGCTCTCACTCCCTCGCCTCCACCACACCCAGACAAACGGTAGCACATTCCTCTCTCCCCCATTTTCAGCACAGCAGCAGGAGGAGTGACGGGCACTGAGCGAAGCTACCAGCCTTGAGAAAACGTGTTTTCAGGTCACACTATTACGGTGCACCATATTAAATTGGACCTACGGTACACACAAAATCCTTTATATTTACCCATGTTTACTAACAATATTTGGTCCTATTAACTATGGTGCCCCGTAATAACAGTGGTCGTTGCTGTGCAACACCTTTCATTTCCCCCCTGGCTAGCACCACATATTTCATATACCCCCTGGCTAGAATTATACTGTAAGGTGGAGTGTGTATGCCCCCCTATTCCCAGTGCAACTATCGTGGGGGGGCATAGAGTGAGCAGCACCAGATACTGCGGGTAACAAATTGCAAATTTTATAGGTTTTTGTGTGTACCGTGGGTCCTACTTGAATAATATGATCCCCCGTGACACGGTTACGCCATATTATTGTGTTCGTCCAGCCGTCGAAGCAAACATTCTCAACAGTGGTGTCGCGTACTGCTAGTGTTGTTGTCATCCAGTAATGGTCGAGTACTCTGCTTTTTAAGCCATCTAGTCGACTGCTGCTGCTTTATGTCATCATGCATGTTTTTGACAAGTACACGCCCGATCTTTCTCGGTGCTTCACGTTTTTTCCCAGAATGAACCACTGCTGGCATGCGATAATAAATATATAGCCGTGTTCGAATACTACGTGGTTGGTGAAATATCGTGGCGACACGATACGGCCATGAGATGACGCGTCGGCAACCCGTACTTGTCTCTATACTATCAAGCATTTAAACTGTTGCACGAAAGTCGGAGGGTCTGTACCTGTCATTGGTATACTCCGTCTATAACAGTATGTTGAGGTCTGGATCCGTTAGTCTTGAAAAAATAAGGGCCACTTTTTTTACGGTCGGAAACATGGATTGAAATGGTCAGTTTCAGATCGTAGACGAAAATAGTAATCTTGGGCCACTTTAAATGAAGTCGGAGACGTCGACTGTTGAAAGACGGTTTTGGATCCAAGACAAATTCGTAGTTGAAAAATCGCTTTTAATATATAGTAGATCTTTCCATTATGATCCTGAACTGGACCAGAAGTTGAAAAACCTGATATTTTTTATCCAACTCGCCAGTCGGATTCATGCATCGGAAATATTACAATGTCCGCTGCATTTTTGTACGAGTATATATCACACACCCATACAACAGCACGGCGTACGACCACCCCATGCCACCATATCGGCGACGCTGGCTTGGCTGATGCCTCTTCTGGTATGTGCTCGGCGCAAGTCAGCGTGATACACGCCCTTACCCACGCCCGTCAACAGCACTTGAAGGCATTTGATGGCCGCAGTGCGCGATATCGGCGACTTTCTGCCAACAACAGCTGCGCGGGCTGTAGCTATTGCGAATGTCGAAAAACTCCAGCGCCGCGATGGCCTCGACGACGTGATGGAGGAGAAGGTCCGGGTGTAAAGCTTACACACTGCCCGCGGAAGACGCGATAAAGATATATATATACATATATGTGGCTTGGCGCGGCTGCTGGAGGGTAAAGACATCTTCGATCCCATGAGCATAAAGGCGAAGCATTATCTACCGACTCTTGCCTGCTCTTTTCTTTTATCCTGGGGCTGAAAGGCACTCTCTTATTGCTCGTATACAAACCGTCTCCAGATTACAGACAACAACTGTTTATTCGACGAAACGGACGATAAAAACAGTAACTACTCCCAAGAGGCGTTCTACGGTGGTAGATGCTCCCCCTATTTTTTTTCAGGCGGCTCCTCACTCGAGAAGCTCCATACTAACAGCTAGTCATTCGAAAAATGACCCCACCAAAATCAATTTGCATCCCGAACAATGAACGCCTGGCCCAAGTACAAAACACGTCATTCATGGAAACAAGATTGTCATTGCGAAGGTTTTCGGTTAACCCCCTTATTTAGGACACCAGTCCCGTTTTTGAGACAATATACTCGAGGTTAGGTTGTTTGTCCCCAGATCGGGGCAGCGGTGCTAACGCGGTTAAGGAGCTCTGCCATTCAGAAACCATTCAGCGGAAATGTGCTGCCTCTATCTCTGATCGCTTTCCGATCCAGTCGGAAAATACCTGCCCGGAAACCGGCTTTTTCAATTCGAGCTACCGAGTACAAAATAATTGGCCTTCGTGTCAGGGGTTGGATAAGGCCTTCACTCATCCCTTGGTTCCTACAGGAAACCACATGCATGCATGCCTGTACAGCCTAACAACCAGAAGATCCGAGCTCCCAGATCATGGTTGGACTTCCTTTAAGAAGCGTTTTCATGATCAACGTGAGATTCGAACTCACGACGGACGACTCATGTCCTGTCGATAGACAACAATCTTGAAAAGTGAAGTCAAACTTCGGAGGACTTAAAGTAACCAATTAACCAACAGCCTCACGCTCCCCGGGGCGCGAGAAAAAAAAATATAGCAACCGAATGCCCACCCGATCCAAGCGTGATACTTCTTGCCAGGTATCACATTGTCAAGTACTTTGTTCGGTCGGCCAAAGGTGAAAGGTTTAACGATCGCCTACCCAATTTACGTCTTAAACCCCTTCTATGTACAACACTCTCCTGCCATGGAGCGAACCGAAAATACGGGTCGACGTGCCACATTCATGCAGTTCCAACCGTTGGGGATCCAAAAGTGTTTTTTTCAGATTCCTGACATAAAGAAACTCACTCTTCTTCGAACAAATACTTCTTTATGGTAGACGTAAGATTCAAATTTGCGACCAACGACCCATATCCTGACAATGATGGCATTAGTCAAGGTCTCAGTCCGTCGGCTGAAGGTAAAAAGGTTATATCATCGCCTACCCCAATCGAAGCTCTACTGCACCCTCCTAGCGACATTGGTTTGGGTCTTGCTCCGCTGGGCGAAATATGAGTCAAATATTAACCGATCGCCTACCCAATACAAGCTTCGTCAAACTCTCTCTCACTAGAACGTGCCGAATATACAGGTTGACTGGCTACCAACATGCGGTTCCAATTTTTGGGATCCAGAAGTACTCATATTTATTTTGATTATTGACCGGATGAAACTCATTTATCTTCCGAAAACAATTTCATGGTGCACGGGCGTAAGATTCGAATTCACGACGAACGGTCCATGTCCTGTCGATGATGCCGATAATCTGGTCTTAGCCCGTTGGGCTAGAGGTCAAATATGAATGAATCGCCTACACAGCAGTCTGAGCTTTATTTCGCCTACACAGTCTGAACTTTATTTCGTCACACAAAGATGCCTGAGCCCTGAGGAGCTCCGAAAACCACTACAGACCAGTACAAAAAATCGGAATCCGGCTTCCTGAAAATACACGAGACGAAAAAAGCGCGCCCAAGATGAAATCAATGTGCAAACTTATATATTTATAACATGTCTGCGGGAATATTCTTTCAACTACAACATAGAGTCCCCCTGTTCCCACCACTAACGCACTATTAATAGTGGCTGCTGACTACAGCGTCTGCTGTCTGGAGTGCTGCCTGCACCGTACGAAGCGTACAGTAGTCGTGAACACAGAGAGGAACACGCCTGCTGTCTGGAGTGCTGTCAGAATGAAGACTCGCGGATGTGCTGTGAAAAAAAAGAAGTAATCGAACAATACCCCCTCTCAAACATCAACGATCGATCGCCATCTCTTGCCGGTCTATCTGACACCAAAGTTGCAGCACAGCTATGATACCACGACCCGGATAGTTGCGGAGGTCATTCTCCATGAGGGCTATACGACTCGGTAACACTATTAATACGAAGACCAGTGGCGTTAATAACAATACTGGGTAGATACTACTGCCTCGGGGGAAAAAAAAAACAACACACACACACATGATTGCTTTTCTCGTGATGGTGCAGGCGCCGACAAAAGGTCTCGGTGCGCCGTCCTGCTGTCGCTCTCCATAGCCGCCTCATTGCCTCGGCACAATTCGCCCGCCCTTTTGCACGGGCTTTCGTTGTTATACCCCACCAGTCGGTTTCGAATCTCCCCCATCCCAAAGAACAAAATTCTCCTTGCACTTGCAGTTCTGATCTGAAAAAGAAGATTTCTAGAGCAAGGGGAGTTCACTCCGTCTCCCCCCTGCACGTCGACGTTCTGTCTCCCTTCTCCTTAGTCGTCGAAGCCAGCCTCCTACCGACGCAATTAACTGCGCCGTAGTCTGGCCTGTACAACAAGTTGCAGTCACATTGAATGGTACATTGTACTTGGAGTACTTCATAGCTGGAAATGACTGCGTACCTGGAGTCGTACGCGAGGCTAAAAAAAACGGCTCACCTGCCTGCCAGAACCCGCACTACTTTAAGCTCAAAAGCACTGAGTACCTGGGGTACTTGAACCTGAAAGCACTGGTTATCTGTCAATACCAACAGTACCAAGACCTCGAAATGACTGGTATACTGCTGTGGGTCGTGTACTGGAACTCGGACAACGTTTTGGAGTTGTGCATATGCGAGCCAACGTCGTTTTCACCTTATCTCTGCCGATTACACTGCACAATCGATTGTGATACGCAACATATTCAAGTAGGGCCAACAATCTGGCTCCATGTACAAACATCGTGGCGCGTTCTTCGCCTCGAAATCGTCGCCCGTCAACGAGGAGGTTCCAGGTTCAATGAAAACGCGGTGCAGGCGCGTTTATGGCTATATTTCTCACCCGTTTAGGCTGCGGCTTGGAGTCAGGGTTAGTGATAGGGATTGGATTTGGGCTCTATCCGCATACCTTGATGGCAACAAGAAGGAGGCTATCTGAACAGCCTACCAACTTATCGATATGATATCACAGATTGTGCAAGGACCTCGTGGTTTGAACCCTCATCGTCAAACGTGTCCGTCCCCCTTGGCCTGCAGGAAGGAAAGGTATAATGTTTTTTTTTTCGCGGCGTCACTTTTTGACCATAGCGTGTCGCCACGGTCCCTTGCTCAACCACACATGATACGAATATGACAAAAAAATAAATGTCGTAAACGAGCCGTTCATTCCAGATAGGTCGTACACTGTTCAAAACACCGAAAAAAAAACGTACGCGTCTAGAACATAGATGGTGACTATATCAGTACGCGACTTGATGGCTCAACCGATACTTGTCTACTTTGGATACTTGATGACGGCAGTAAGCGACACCACTCATCAGCGGTGCAAACTTAATGACGGCAGTTAGAGAATTTCAGGGTCGAAGGTTACACGAAAGAAAAAACATGACATATTTTATAATGAAAATTGACTTCAACACACCCTGCCTTGCGTCAGAATTCCAGGCTACAGCCAAACAAAATATGTTTCACAGCATAAGGCCAACTCTCTGTGTCTGAATAACAATCTTATGTCACAAAGTTGGTGGCGTTGCTCAATGCCCGTCACTTTTACTATGGTATCGAGCTTTATTATTGTTCCGGGAGAAGGGCCGGGGGAGCGTTGTGCTATATTTTGTCTGGGAGAGGGAAGTGACAAACGAGAGGGAGGAAGAGGGAAGGTTTGGGTACGGCTCGTACATCAGCGTAGAGAAAAAGCGAGAGGATCTAAACATGTACAACAAGCAAATGGTTGTTGCCTATTTTCATCGTTCATTGCTACGGGAAGCATGAACCCTCAGGTGGTGATTGGTCGTTGTGGTCGAATAGTTCGGCCACTCCCGGGTAAGAAGCTACAATTTTCGGGTACCTCTTGCAAGGAAAATAGTTTGAAACAGGAATACCCAGCGCAATTGTGACCAGCAACTGGTGGTCGCTAGCGTTGGTCAATGAGATGGTGTCCTGGTGCACTGGACGGGAAAGGCGTCCAATTATAGCTCCGAAAGGATAGGGTACACTCGATTTCGAACGTTTTTTTCGATTTCGACAATAGTAACTCACTTCCCGAGTCAATCACTTATTATTCGTCTACAGTCGTCCCGTTTAGGAGACACAACACATAGATTCCAAGTGGTGATTCGGCATGACGCAAATGCTGTTCTAAACGGTTCAGGGGCTTTGTCGAGGGAAAGTACGCAAAAAGCACTGCTGTAATTTCTCCCGAAACCAAATCCATTTGTATTTGTGACATTTCTATAAATAGTTTCGTTTCAGCATTTCATGACCTTCTACTCCTACCGAAAAAACAGTTTGTTTCGGTCGACTATTGGACTATCTACCTCACGGCAGTTTCAGAAAGCGTTTTTTTTTCAATTTTCACGGCAGTCTCAGAAAGCGTTTTTTTTTTTCAATTTAATGTTTTCCAAGTTTGACCGTGCTATGTCCTTATTCACATCCAGCACAAGCAATGCCACAGTCGTGACGATCGGCAACTCTCGAGCGATTCAAGTACACGCTCTGCGGTCCTCAAGTCACGCCTCGGCTGTACTGAGTTGTTGTGCAGTAAGAGTCGTTTTTAGCGACACGTATTTAGCGAAATGCTTGCCAATCTTTTGTACCCGGTACCTGGTATGAATAGTTCCCGACCCCTTTGTTGGCAAGTGCTTGGAAGTTTGGGCTTGCTATTTTCTTTAGCAAGTTCGCAGCAAAACCTGAAAGCACATTTTTTCGAAACCTCGAACCTTGCTATTTTGGCAAATTTTTAGAGTGTCGTTAAAAAAACCCTTGAAGTCTGGAGAAAACACATTCAAATGCTGTGTCATCGTGGTGTTGTCAGTTGAGTTTGAAGATGCATGTAATGTCACTCCTATTTTTTTATTTTTTTTTCTTGTTTCTCATCCCATTTATTATCTTCGCCCTTCTTCTCTTTCTCCCTCTTCAGTCGTAACTCAGATCCGGGCCACTAAGCAAGCTCTTCTCCCTCCTCCCCACTAAGGTACGTGCCTTGCATTTTTATCGCGAGAAGGTTCCAGCATTTTCTTCCCTAGTCGACTTGCGTCGAATTGTGCCTACCCTAGCAACGAAGGCGCTCTCAGCAATTGGTACCTTTTTATTTTTTCGAATAAAGTCTCACCACGGTGGGATTTGAACTTGGGTACCAATACCAATGGTCTTTGAAGCTGACCACTGGTCTACCGGGGCGACCGGTATGATTTCCTTTTTATTATTGTAGGTCCTAGTGAGGAGCTTCGTGCTCCCCAGCCGAATGGCGTTTTACTGTTAAGGTTATTCGGATATATCCCTCTTAATAGGGTTCGGCATTTTCCTTGACCACGGATTCCTTGATCTGAATGTTACTGATTTTGAAGAAAGCAACAACAAATCAGAATAATAACCGAACATGTCGGGAGAGAGCACTTTTACCCCTTGCCAGACAGTAACTTTGCCCTGGACATGCCTTGATTGACACTGCATAACTAGGTTTGGGTCTGTAACAATCGGCCCTACACCCTTGACAGTTCACATTTTGCGTGACTTGACATGTCTGTCACGGGGCGAAATAACTTTCTCCTGACACCTTTCAATACTGTCGGACAGTGATGACATACACATTCTGTGGAAAATAAACAGAAATTGGGAAACAAATTAATATACCTGGTATACAGCAGTAGTAGTGGTACAATACAATACAATCACGTCTGAAAAGAACAAAACTGCAAAACGAACATATACGAACACACCGATGCACAACGAAAGTACAAAACATACACTCTACGAAAAATCGAAAAACAAACCCGAAGAAAAAGTAATACAAGAACTTCAAAGTATGAAGAGATCGAGATTGCAAAATGAAGATTAATGAGCAAACAGAAGCACAACAAGTACACGAAGCCCACACTCCAGACAGCATACATCAGGTTTAAACACTTTGAAAAGTCGGTCTTGTAGGTTGCTATAAGCAGTACCCTGTCCGAAGGCGAACATTTGTGTGTGCCCGAGGCACCGGATTGAACAGACGCCTTCTCGTCACGAAACGTACCTCATTTACGGCAGAACAACTACGATACCTCTGCTTCCGTTCACGTAGACATCATATTCAACGGATTTTTCCCGGACTCCTGACGATGGTGATGCAACGTAAATTTTTGACGTTATCGCCGAGCAGCGTTGGGCAAGCGCACTTGGGTCTCACGTTCGGGCATCTCTAGCGTCCTACGCTGCCATAGCAAAGTGTGGATACCGAACAACAGGACCTCTGCATTTATCAACAACTAACTGTCAACAGTATATTTTTCACTTTTTTCTGATCCGTGATGCACGCACAGCATTGCTTGCCCCCCGGCGCAGATCCGAGGGCCTCAACACGTCTTGAACACAACGCGTCACACGCCATGCGTAGGTCAGGAGATGATCGGAGGCGTAGTGATGGAGACATTCCGAAACCGTACTGAAATATCGTTGCTGTGCCAGATAATGTATTTCCTTTGTGTAAAAGACAAATAAACGTGTATTTTGAATATTCACACACACGAAATATCGCAACTACTCAACTTGTGGCGAATAAATGCGGTGATTTCTGTCTAGAGTTTGCGGCGCTATCGTCAGCGTACGAGATCCATTGGAGTCGTGGAACATACCCAAGATGTATCAAACGATAAACCGTGCCTGCGTGAGCTTTGCAACCAGGTGAGCCAGAACAACTTCGACACCTCATCGTTCATAAACCCATATGAACCGTACGAAACCGCCACCCTCTAGTGTAGTTCCAGAGCCGTGGGCACAGCCGGTGGTTCTTTTACACCACCCCGCGTGGAGGTGGACTCGACGTCGGTGACGCTAAAATCCTTAGGGCCGAGCTGGCAACGTGGGTGTGAGGAGGGCCCCCGGAGGTAATGTTCTTGGCACGCCCGCTGCGGTGAGAAAGTAGTGATCCCTGGCGACCCTCGTACTCAGGTCTGAGTGGAGCCCATGATGAGATATATTTCCACGAGGAAAAAGTAGTCCCGATTTTCTGGTCTGCACGCTCTAAGTGCTGTTGTTTTATTTGTTTTAGTTCTACACGAAACAAACAAAAACTAGGAGCACTCAATAGCCAGTATAATAGCTCACTTGTAGATAAGTAGCTACTTCCAGGCATTGCAATGGACAGTCTATTGTCATCCGTCACTTCAACTATTTGAAACACGTATAGGTCTGGTGTCGAGACAATTTTCATTCTATGACTCCTGTCTGCCCATTTTGCCCAGACAATTCCTTTTCATAGGCAGTCTCCGTAATTAGATACCCGCATAACTACCATTGATTACCCGCAGAATTGCAATTGAAGGGCCGTGCTTGAATTAATTATCCGGGCAATTATAAAGTTTTAGACCGCCTCCTAAATCTAATGCCTCGACTAGTTCCATAATAAACTTTCCCCGAAGTCAATTCGCCCCGACAATTCCTATTTGTCGACAGTCTCCTCTACCTACCGTCCCGACAGCTGACATTAGTCTATCAATAGACGACCTCCCAAACTCAATTGTTCGGACAGTGCCATTAGTTGAACTGTCTCCTAAATTATTCGTCCCGGCACCTCTTTTTGTTTTTAAATAGACTGTCTCTTAAGCCATTTGTCAGGGAACAAACTAAATCAGCAGACCTCCTTGTGAGTCAAATGTCTGGGCAATCCCGTTCGACAGACCGCCTGCCAAGCTTTTGTGAAGGTACAACTAATTGATTGACAGTGCACACCAAAAAAGTTCAACCGATCGATACGGAAATATCGATACTTCGTAATTCATATCAATAACAATTGGTAGACAGTTTCTTGAACCAATCTCTCGTACACATGAAAATTGCTGGTGTTTTTTTTCATGATTGTCATCGAAACGCTCGAATGATTTTGACATCCACTTCATGACTACAGTCAGTAGTAGCAGATACGCGGCAGAGCGTAACGGTACGAGTTTCGACTGTCGATAATTTCAGGCTGGAGAGTTGGACGATGAGATAAAGCTGGTATATATTTGTTCCACTTATAAGAGGGTCCGCCATACTTCAGAATTCATGCCTGGCCAGGAATGAGAAATGGTTGCATAACAACGCCCATTCATTGTGGCTATAGATGCCACACATTGAATTGAAATGCGTTGCGTAAGTAAATGGCAAGGTACTGACTGCTGCCCGTGTGTTTCAACGCACAGTACATGATTCATTGTCGCTGTCTTCATAAGAACATGAGTCTTCCTACAGTCCTGTGTCCGCTGCATCCGGTGGACCATCTTCATCCGCTGCCCCGCAACTGATCGGACAACTACTATACACCCTCGTTGCAGGCAGTCTTGGCGTCAAGGGTACATGCACATACTAGGGGCTGGGGTTGCAGTCTTTTCGGAAAGCCCGTGTCTCACGACAACAAACTTGATTTGACAAGGGAAGTGACGTGTACGAGTAGCACGTGAAATCTTGAGATTGTTGAGTTCCCGAATACCCCTAAACTTGTAAGTGACGAGTACCCGGGTATTCACGAGCACCCTACTTGGTGGATCTTCGGGGTACTCGCTGATTGACCCCTCGAAACTCCCTTGGTGGATTTTTTGTACATCGAAGACGGCTATGCGTTTCGACACCTCCGGCCGAATTTCTGAACTTCGAACCTCCCGAACAACTGTACTCCTGCCATGCACAGCCGAAGTCGTGGGAAGGGGGGGTACCTGACACCGCCCCTTCACGCAAGCGTTGACCAATTCCCATATACCGTCGTACCATTCGATCCTACACTCAACACACTACTAGTCAGCAGGTATACTCGAACACGTACTGTAGGTATAGTTCCTATGAGTGTACCGCTGCACTTGCACTATTTCCATGACAAAACGCAATACCACGTGCTTCTCTACTCCTTGCATGTAATTATAATCCTCATGTTTATTCCCCGACACCAGTTCCTACCGCTAAACACAGTGCAAGGTAAACTCATCTACACACATGGAATCCTACATCAAACCTCCGACCCTGCACTGTACTACCTTAATTCCTATATACATGAAGGGGCACCATCAAACCAATTCCTATCTATCTGTGTCTGTGTCGCGGCATGATTCCATACCATTGTCAGTCATGCAAACACCGCATTGTTTTTCGACGGCCTATATTTTGAACCCAAGTGTCCCCAGGCATGACTCGGCTTGTATATTTGTTCCTGTCAGGGTACAACACCAGCAGTTTCTGTGGTCGTGTTATGTATCGGCTTTTATCGTACACGGGGGGAATACTTCGTGAGGTGTTATAACGTAGTCGGGATGTTTCCCTACTAGGGGAGACTTCGTTCCCATCGGTTTTAGAGTCAGCTTCAAGCCTTTCGGCCTTATCATACCAACATCTCCGAAAAATAAATCCATAGTATTAACATGAGTACCAACAAGTGGGCAATATCATATCATGCAGGTACACAAAAAGTGAACGACGCTTCTACGTACCCACGTGATTGGAAACGGGGTAACACTGCAAACGAACTTGAAATCTTGGCAGATGGATACGAGTTCTCGAACAGATGCAGGTCTTCTCCAAACAATAGATCGATCGGCCCAGACAACACTGCATGCTCGACTAGGCTCGATCCGAACCATCGTGAGCCACGACAAGCGCAGCGAAAGTCGACAGTGACACAGTAGTTGGATGCATGCCGCAGATCCTCTTGGATTGCGGTGCTTCACATCGCATTCGCACCGGGTTTGCTGTTCCGCGCTAAACGAAAGGTAAAACCTGCTCTAAAATTCGGTCGATATCAAAACTATCGTACTTGTAGCTGATACGATCGTAAATGAACACTCACACGAGTATTCGCGAACTCAACTATCACCATACCATACACAGAGGGTATCTGGTACGTACTACAGTAGTAGGACTCGTAACGTCGCTCGGGTCGCGTGCTGTCCGGTTTGGTGATCCCGTGCACGCGATAAACGTGGGAATTTCCCCCTCGGGAATAATAGCGTGGTTTTCAACAGTTTTGAGTTTCCACGGGAAAAGGAAAATTCAGATACCCACAGCATTCCCCGGCGAGGGAACAGAAAACAAATAGGAAATACGGAGTTTCCGCGAGACCTGTTTGGACTGAAACGAGAGATATATAATGCTTCGGGAACTGTTAGGATGGCACGTACCGCGCAAGCGTCATTTTCCCGGGAACGTGAAGCAATTTCCTTTACCGTGAAATACGGCGCGAGTTTCCACCATGAGTGCTCTGATTTAACATGAATGAACGAGCACGTACCGGGTATGATATATGTTGATAGTAACGTTTGAACGTTTCGTGGGGTATATCTGTTGTAAATGCGACACCAACCACTGTTCGTGCCCTATTTTCTCTTTTCCCTCTCAAAGCACCTCGAAGCACAGAGACGGATAAACCTATCTCGGAGCGTGGCAGCAAACCTGCAACCGCTGTTATACTCATCCAGACTATCTTACAGGATCGATGTAGCTGTGGTTCTCACATGGACTTTTTGCTCTTGTTTCAAACACAGCAAGTGAGTGGCTGCAGTACGGTCGCCAATGACTCTGGGGTGGTATGTAGCATTCCTCGGGACTTGTATTCGAAAACAGCGAATAAAAAAGAACACGTCAACATATTAACTGAGTCAGGTCTTCATCTCAGAAAAGAGAGTGTAAAGTGAGGCCCGTGCACGAATGTATCAGGCAAATACTGTACGCCGGAATGCCTTCCACGGAAACCCTGGAAGACCGCACAGGCACCACGAAACAAAAACAGGAAGCACAAACAACTAGGCGTGGAGAAATCAAAACATTCAACCACAAAGAGAACGGAGAGAAATACTCTACATATATGCAAGAAATCATGAAATAAAGAAACAAAGCATACAAGTGAACATATATATTTCTCAGAATGCAGTCTCGCAAGCTTTGTCTGCCACAAGTGTAGAACCGAGATTTGAACCAGGAAGAAGCATACATACTCTGCTACCGAGAAAACCGGGAGATTTGAAAAAACCTTCGAGGGCACAAAAAGGGCAAACGAGGGAAACGGGCTAAGGGTAAAAACGAGAAAATAAAAACAAAGGGACAAAACTGGGTAGTGTGGGGACAGTATAACCCCGGTGCTGTACTAAACAACTTGAACATAAACCACCAGACACGTCACTGGGCTCTGACGCTGATCGTAACCTGCACCTTGTGCAAACCACGCTCAAAACGGGCCAAAACTGGCCATACACGCGGCTGCGCCCCGTTCGCATCGAACGAAGAAATTTCTCAACTGCGGGCGACGAATCCAAAGCGCAGACCACGCTTAGCAAAAATTCAAGTCGAAGACATCCCTACAAACCCCTTTTCCCAGATTGCTTAACCTCCTTGTACACCAGCCACTCCGGAGTCTCTCACACTGAGTCATAATATTCAAGAATCATACATGTATTTCATGCTTTTGTGACAAGCCCTATCATTGTGGTGGACACAGTCGTATACCGTGGGACGTTTCTACAAAACTATTGTCGCGGTGTGGAGGAGAGGGGTCGTGCCGCAGCAATGGGAGGATGCAACGATTAAGGTGCTGGACAAGAAGAAAGATAGGACAGGGTGTGGTCGTCATCGCGGCATTTCCCTTGTCGCGCATGTCGGAAAAGTACTCCTCGAAGTCATCGCGCGTCGCGCCAGTGACTACTGCGAACGGGATAGCATCCTGCCAGAGGAGGAGTGTCGCGAGTGTGGATTCAGGCCTAAGATGTCGGCGGTTAACATGATGCTCGTGGTGCTATGCTTGCAGTAACTGGCAAAAAAGAAGAACCCTCCGTTGTTGATGTGCTTTGTCAATTCCAAGCCAATGACTCCGTCGACCGAACCCTGCTGTGGACTGTTTTCTGTCGCTTTGGCGGGCCACCCAGAATGCTCACCGTTGTCCGCCAATTTCACGACGGGATGAGAGCATGCGTGCGTCTGGATGATGGCCAATGCACAGATATATTTGATGTGAAACAGGGCGGTGTGTGCTCGCGCCCTTGCTGTTCAACAAGTTTTCCACAGCGGTGCTGCGTGTGGCGGAGAAACGCTTCGACGCCGATAAAGCCCATACGGACAGCTTTGTGCAAATTCAACAAAAGAAGAAGAAGGGGAGCAAGAAGAGAAGGAAGCCACGGCCCGGATGAGCTGACGGACGGGGGAAGGATAAAGAGGCCCCGATAGTGTGATTTATGCTGTATGCTGACAATGCGGGCATATTATCGCGATTACCTACCGGGCTGGAGAGAATAATGGCGGTGATCGTGACTGCATGTGCCGCTTTCGGCCTGACGGTCTCGAAGGCCAAGACGGAGATAATTTGTCTGCAGACGACTATATGTACAAGCAAACGTTCGAGTTTGTGTATCTGGGTTGGGCTATCAGCCCAGATTAGACAAGCAGAAGCGTGGAGGTAACGCGTCGACTCCAGAGGGCATGCGATTGCTCCAGGCGGTACAAGATAGAAAAGACCGCCTCGGTGTGCGTCTACGCCTGAGGGTGAGGATGTTGAGAGCCGAGGTAATCGAAGCGTTGCTTTACGGTTGCGTCACCCTGAGCCCAAGCAAGACTGAATACGTTAGGCTGCGGGAGGTCCTTCACAAGAAGCGTCTCCGATGCATCGGCTGGCGAAAATGAAAGCGCTAAGACCACATTCCATCGTTTGCTAGCGCACTTCTCAGGACAAACTCCAGGAGCGTTGAGACGACTGTACGCAGACCCAGGCTATTTTTTGCGGGCGTTGTGACACGCATGGGAGAAGAGCGTCTGCCGATACGGGTGATGTTTGGGGAGATGGTTGGGGGTAAGGGCCACTCCGGAGGACAGAAGTAAGACTGAATGAGGTACCACGAGGAGGACCTCTACGAGTTTGTCATCAAGCTCGAAGGGTGCCACAAAAAAGCACAGAAAGCCGGCAGATAATTCCGACTGGTCGAGGAAGGGGCGGAGGTTTTCCATGCGGAAACGGCATAAGGATGAGAAGGGGGCATCGGCAGAACGGCACAAGATGGCTGCAACCACGATCACACCCGTTGACGCCAACGCACGTGCTCAGAATGACAGGGAAGAGCGGGGGGGCAAAAGGGGGAGGAGGGGGAATAAGGGGGGGAGGCGGTCTGCCCATCAGACTGAAGCCTGGGTGTGGCCATCATCGTCATGAGGCGCCCCCTTCTTTGGGATCCAAGTAACCAGGATAGTGCCACTCCGGCAGCTTTGCGTGCCTGTAGGCACCTATTCCTCCCTTTCTCCTTTCCCCCCCCCGCCCGCTTTTGTCCCTTATTTTCATGTTTCCCTATTTCCCGTTCGTGTGTGTGTTCTTCATTTTAGACTGTTCTCTCTACCCTACGACATCCAGCACGAAACCAGTGTCCGTGCCGATTCTTCAAGTAGTCTAGAATATATAGAAGTTTTGTGGTCACAAAGCAACACCACAGAGATACTACGTTGCCATGTGTGCAGGAAAAATCAACAAGAATAGGGGGGAAAAAACTGTCGTGCCCTTCCCCCGCCAGCAGGCCATGTGACAAGCACTTGAAAAGAAAAAAGGAGAAGAAAAAAACGAGCTGGGAAAAAAGAGGATGGGAGCACAAAAAAAAACACCATATAAATACTTGTACGCAAAGTAGGACACAGAACCAATAGAAGATAACGAAGGGAAACATAACGAACAGGCAACTAAAGCCCAAAGCACCGCCCTCAAGGTAGCGGCAGAGGTTTGTCGTACGAGGGACACAGCCAAGTTCTTCCTGCTAGTCCGCCTCGTAACGTGCTACCCTGACTACCATCTCCGTCTTGCATTCGTCAACTATAGTCAGCCCCTTGGCGTCAAGCAGTACAACACGGCATCGCAAACATTGCTGTCACGGTTTGAAGCTGCGGCCCCAAATGGGGAGGCCCAGCAGGCAAGACAGCCTTCCTAACGAGCGATGCTGAGTATTGGGGGGAACGTGTGGAGCGTTCCGTACATTGTTGAGTTTTGGAGCCGAATATATGTAAGGTATGGCAATTTTGCTGTCACACTTGGAACAGGCAATACCGAACATTGTTGAACAATTGTCCAGTACACTAGGGGCGCGGAGCTGAACGCTCGTGCAGCAAGCCGGTACAGTTGAAGCAGCACAGCACTACGTACTCGGAAATCCGTACAGCATGCCGGCATGGATCAGAGGGACATTCACCACCGGACGTTGTCAAACAATTGCGCAACATGCCGATTCCTTGTGAAGAAAAGGCAACACCTGGATCGGACACGCGGCTAACAAGCTGTCCACACGTCTGTGCCGGTACGCTATTACAAATGCAGCTGTGCTGGAATCTCGAGCAGCTTGGCAGCACTTATCAGAGGAAAAAAGCACAGCATGCCGGCAAATTTCAGCTAGAAGTAAAAGACTACACCGCACACGAGGCTAACAGCTATCACAGTAACGATTGACGAAACACCCATGAGTCCTAAGAAAATCTCTGCTGTACGATTGATTCGTACACATGCAAACCCCGGGCAAGGCTGACTGTTTATTCTCATGATTGTCAAACATCGAATATCTGAAACGAGCGAACGATAGTGACCCGTACTTGCAGCAGTATGGTACATGCGTTTTTGGATGAGGTATCTTGCATCCTATGGGTCCCTGTACGACTGCCAGCGCTTCCGTACACGAGTAGGAATCAATCATGGATACAGAATTTGCAGCTTGTGCACGGGTCTAGCGACGTTCATGTGGTAGGTAACGCCGTCAGCAGCATGTTTTATTCGTAATGTTTTCTCTCCGGGCCCTCTGGCGAGAAAATCGCCTTCCCCTAAATATTTTCACCTCCCTTCCCTTTCGCCTGTCACCCGCTGGCATACGACGGGGACTGAAATATTTGCCTCGTGTGCGAATACACTTCGTGTTGTTGCTGGCTCGATGAATTGCTGTTGTATTTCTTCGATGGTATTAATAACCGTACGGTTCACTACTCGAGCGCCCATTTTTCCCAATGCTTCATACCCGCTTAGTGTGACCCGTACGGGGGACAGTATTTCATTTAGCGGGGCTTTGGGACTAGCCACTCTACCCTGGCCTCCAAGCTCAAATGTGACGAGGAGTGGGCGCTACGCACTCGTCAAAGACCTTGCTCCGCAGAAGACTGCAGGATACAGCACGAGCTTCACAGACCGCCAATGAACACATGCAAGGAGTGCATGGGGCTCCTACACTCATGTCAACCGATGCTCAGTCTAGAGTCTGCTAAACGAGGCCCAAGCGACAAAAAAAAACTCGTGGGGGGACAGAGTCAGCTCTCACTCACCCACAATATACCTCCCACGGCGTGTAGCTGCAAGACCCAGAGAGTGTCCGCCCCCGGTTCCACTCGAGGATGGTGGCGCGAAATGATCACGACCAACCGCAGGTTTCTCTGGATAACGACCTCAGTCATCACTTCCCCACTGCCCGTGCCGTTCAACCGTTGCTCAAGTCTAGAGTTCCCTACTGCCGTTTACGCAGTGGCTACTCCGCGTCTATGGGCATTTTAGTATCAAATTCACCACACGGAACCAGGGGCAACCTCGCCCCCCTGTAATCAACCAGAAAGGGTTTAGTGCCGAAACATGGCGCAGAAAAAAGATGCGATACATGGGCTTCGAGACAACCCATCGCACAGAACCCCACTCGACACGTACTTTGGGCTAGGGATATGGCTAGGGTTAGGATCAGGGTTAGGTGTGCGTGACACTACTACACACGTGTATGCCTGATTTTCGAGAGCCCGGAATCTGCTGAATGACCCTCAATACGCAGCCCTCTCTCGACGGGGGTGGACCCAGCCCTCCTTTGCTCGTGTTGTAACTTTCACAGTACAGACTACGGGTTCGGGGCTAGCCATCGCCTATGCGGTGACCACCCTCTTTTTTCAGTACTGTGCTATGATATCTTCTGTGAGAAACCCAAGGCCACGACCACGAATGACACGCGGACGGGAAGCAAGCCAGCCGCGTGCCGGAGGCAGCCGTTGGCGATTGCTCGCTCTATCACGTCGCATTCATGAGTAAAAAATTTAACGTCGCCACTTCACAGCTGTGGTGTATTGAGAGATAACAAGCAAGAGCCAACCCGGTTGAAAACTAAAAAACATTAACGGGACGCCCCCAAAAACACTCTTACACCTCCTGAGAAATTTTGACCAGCAGAGGCAGACATCAAATACCAAGAGCAACATCAACCAACAAGAGCAACACTGAAAATA
>JBBMHQ010111523.1:21892-36886 GCA_037834295.1 Postelsia palmaeformis
TTGCTCAGGCGCTCTATGGTGTTTCCAGGAACATAATATGCTACCGGATTGGAGATCATATCACAGCGTCAAGCCGTGCGCGTATCATTCACGATGGCGCAGTATCATTGGGCTCTCCAGCCGATATCGCTTGAGTTCCTAAAAAAGCTTCGAAGATGTACTCACCTTCCGAAACATCAAGTACTACTTCCCCCTTAGAACAATCGAGGCAAAATGGCATTAGATGCTCATTCACACGCTCGAACTGTTCCAGTTGGTTGCAACGACTGCCACCTGCATTCTCGTTCTTCCACACAACCTGTGGAACGTACGCCTGAGCCATCTCCGCGTTATCTCAGTCCATACTGTTCTAGTGTGGAGGAACACTGCCGGCAACTAAACAAGCTACACGAAGCTGAAAAAAAGGACAAAGGTTGTAACCGCCTGCTCATCTTCCCACAGTCTGCGGGTTCAGTTTGCAATATTTCCTTTGCCTACAAATCGTGCCCGCACTTGAAACCCCTCGGAGCCTTAGAATCCAAACGTAACAGGACTCGCCAAAAAATGACGGCCATCGCCACAGCCTACGAATACCAGGCCAGAAAACGCTTGTCCTACCGCTCGATATCGAAGCAGCACGCCGGAGGCATGCACAGACGGCCCAGCACTTATTCAAAAAAATAGGTGGCATTATCCACGATTAGGCTGGCCTCTCGCTCGAAGTATACCGACGGAGCCGTTTCCTGTGGGGGCATGCCTGAGACAGTTCGGCCCGGAGCTGTATGATGTTATGACCGCCCTGCTCAGTATGAAATCCCGGACTGTTTTTTGAGGTGGACCCTCAGGCAACTTCTTATGCAGTCGGATTTGCAGTCAGTTGTAAATGGTGCAATTAGCACGCTCGCGAAAGGCTTCGCCCGGAAAATGTGCGAAACTGCTGTTTCTCTCCTTGGAATGACTTGGACCTTTCTTCCAGACCTATCTAGAATTGTTCCCCGCTTTTCCAGATGCCCAGTTGCAGGAGATCACCTTCGGTATTTTTCCGATCCAACTGGACCCAATACGATTGAAATCCTCGGTTGGATCAGAAAAAAAACATTTTTTTACCGATCCCATCCCTGATCGTAGTCGTACGTCACCAAGAGGGATCGGAATAGTACGGGAGCTGATCTCATGCAATTGGGCGAATAAAGAAGCGGGGAACCGCTCTAGATATGTCTTGGGAGAAAGTCCAAATCGATGTATAACTCGAGGAGCGGCATTTTCGCACATTTTCGGGGGGGAGCCTCATGCGAACGTGCCGATAGCACGACCCCCCACAGACTGCGAATCCGACTGCGTTAGAAGTAGCCTCAGTGTGAGAAAAGTGGCTGAGCTTCGAACTGCTCACCACTAGGTCCTCTTCCGAGCCATTGTCTTCAAGCGTCGTGTTCGTGTGATCATCGCGAAGCTCCTCGATATGAGAACGGCGGATTGTTTTTGTTGGGCTCTGGCAAGGCAGAGAAAAAAAGCGGGTACCAAGTCGTTCGATGTTGGAGGTGATGGCTGTTGGAGGTAGTCCGTATCAGGTGTGCGCTTTAACTCTCGAAAAATAGTTGCATAGGCGAGGGTCGCAGGGAGATCAAGGCTACGGAAAGACCTAGGGATGGCCCCCCCTTGGTGCTTGAATTTAAGACAGCGCCGTCCCTCACTCCAACACCAAAGGCGGGGAACTAGGGAGGGTATCAAGCAAGCCGAAAGGGTATTGGCGAAGTAGCAAGAGAATGACCCACAGCTGAGTATGCACCACCGCACATCCACCGTGGGTGCTCCCAAGAGAAATATGGAAGGGGGGGGCGACAGAATGAGTGCATAGAAGTCTGACCATGGTAATTCGTGGAGGGGGAGCAACAGGAGAAATTCATAGGAAACGGCGGTGGACGAGAGTGGGATGGAAACTGCAGACCGCGTGAAGAGGCACCAGCACGACTAGAAATTAAAATATCACTGTTACTCGCGCCACCAACTGCGGAAGATAGTTTACACGTGATGCTCCTCCAGTAGGTAGTTGATCACCTTTCAACAATTTGTGATTTCCTGGCTGTCACCTTTCAGTATTTGTTCCTAGTCTTTCCTACTAGAGGTGTGGGTGGTGGGTGTATGAAAACCCCACTATACTTGTTTTGTATCGTCCGACGCTTCTTGTTTAAATGGGGACGGACATACCAAACAGGGCAGCAAGGTACAATATCGATTCGTACGTAAAACCTCTCTTTATATGACAAACTGATGCGGTCACCTGGAGGGTGCCTGATGTTTTTGTTTTTTGTCCTGCATCATTCAGTTGCCCGCCTATTTGTCTTGGTTCTTGGTCTCACTCGTTTTGTGTAGTGGTATTTATTTTTCTTTTGTTCCGTATTGGTTGTCACACACTCTGCAGAGGGGCACAACATGTTGTCTCTTCTTTTTCTTCCGTTTCTGTTTCACTGTTACCTGTGGGTTCTCCTCCACCACAGCAAACTCGTTAGCAGCGCAGTATATCTGTGGCGTAGTTCTGTGACCTCAGAGCTCGTAGCTCTCCAAGATTAGAGGAACGTCGCAGGGACCTGGTTGTGCTGGATGTCGAAGTGTAAAACGAAACGCTTAATGTGAAGGACACACACCTGCCACATACGAGTCGATTTCTTCCACTCTCGCAAATCTTTGTTACGTACCACTGTGTTACATACCCAGGGAACAATATCCCATTCGTCAGACGTTGTCGAGAGAAAGCTCTACGCTCTCGAAAGCCGTCATCATGAATCATGCCTCGACATAACATACGGAACTCCAGAAAATCTTCATTCTCAAAACCTATGCAAACCCGTGTGAATTCACCGTACACCATGAACGCCGATGTGTAAATTTAAACTGTTCACCTTCGGCGCAGACACGTTGGATCCTAACGTCTCCCTTCCGATACTGCACATGCAACCAAGAAACAACATGTTTTCATCCGTTGGGTTTAAGCCCCCCACTCTCCCCCTATACACTGCCCTCCTCATTTTTCATAAGCAGGGTTTTTCTATATGGTTCAGCGGGGTTTGTCCGTCTCAAAGGTTCCCTTCCGAGGAGGAGGTGCACTTTCGCTCCATGCGTCGTCGAAGTCGTACCCCTCCGGCACACAGTGGTTCCACTTGAACGTGTCATACACGTAAGCCAGGGAGTTTGATCGAGGGTCGAAGGCCTCCAATACCTGCCTGTTGGTGAGTTTATTCCCAGTGATAAGGTTGCTGCGGATGCCTGTCTTGATCTCAAGACCTTCGATTCCTGAGGTAAGCCCGAACGGAAAGACATCACTCCCGCCGTGGCCGTCACATTCCTCGTTGCGGTTTCCGATGTACTGGGTGTACATCGTGCCGTCGGGGCGGGTGACGGTTACGTCTTTTTCCGGCCACGTGAACTCCGTCACTTGACCCGTCACCACAGCGTACTGCCACAAGCGCTCCATCGTACCGTGCATCGTCCAGAATATCGGGTCTAGCGAAGAGCTCGCCTGCTCGCGGGAAAGAAAAAGGGTGAAGTTGGGGCGGTAGCGGGTTAGTTATCGGGAACGGGCCAGGGAAAATATGGAATAGAGTAACGTAATTCGTGGTGGAGATGCCAGCCACGAGCTTGTACCTATGTGATGGTCAGGAAATTGAGCGAGCTTTGAACGGCAATGCCTGGGGTTGTTTATCCCTGTGCCTGAAGGTCGCGTTTGGTCCTCGTCGTTTGGTCGTTGTTTTGTGCTAGTACGACAAGGTTTTCTCACCCATGCCGTCTTTTCGTCGTCTGGTGTAGCGCAGTTTCGCGCGGTTTTCGCGAAACGGGTGTTCCACAGTACGTTTCAGCATTCAAAAGAACCTCGAGCCGTACTTTCCAACGTTTTCAGAAAGTGGACCCGCACTGCAACGGATCGGGGAGACAGCGGCGAGCCGCATCGCTCTGCCCAGTTGGGATTCTAGACGAAAACATTCGCACAGCATCATTCAAAGGAAACCAACGTACTGAACAGCACCGCCCCGCACCGTAGAATGCGTAGGTATCCGTTGACCAGGCGATTCTCACCACGCGGGGTGACCTGAGTGGTCAGCAGAAACAAAGTTTACTCCTCGCGCACAGCATTATCAAAAAGTATGAACGGTGTTTGTAATATTTTGATCCAGACAATACCTACCTGGTACAACATACTACTACCGGAATTCTAAACGAGGAACCCCTGTATGATTAAGGAGTCCTAGTGGTACTACGGTCAGTAAGCCCGGCATACGTCGCCCGTATGTATATGTTACCGCGATACACAAATCATCGGGTATGTCCAGTATCACAGAGTCTCTATACAAAAACAACTTCCAACGACAACTTTCGTCCCGTCAAGTAACTCGCGTTCAGAGGTGGCAACACCAGTGTCGAAGAAATAACCAGTATGCCCAGTGAATCAGGTGTGCCGCCACTATAACAAAGTTAGAGTGCATACAGTCAAATATCGAAGTGCACTTTGCCTAGACCTGGGCATTCGCCTAGTACCCTTAGAAACGATACGCTCAAGCTACTGGGTAGGTCCAGTGCATAACAGTACACCGCGTACCGAGTATGCACCGCGAATGATCCTGGAGGACGCCAGGCATATGCATGTTTGCATATAAAATCGTAGGTATTTTGCAGGTAACGTGGTCATCTGGCGGATGCGGAAGTTCCTCGAGCCGTAGGCGCTTTTGTAAAGTTTGACTACGAGGTAGGCCTATCAAGGAAAAAACAAAAAAAAACAAAAGACGAGGTCAATCGTACCGTACAAACAGTTTGTCCACGGATTACAGAAACCGCGACGCAGCATAAAACTGTACAAAACCAGAATCGTTCAGCACCGTACCATTGTGGAAACGGGCAAACTGCCCTCAACCACACCGTGCGGTTCATTAAATAAAAAAAATTAACTGCACGAAACGACACAGTACAGTTTCGAAACAACAAAACCCTAACTTTCAATACCGCCGAACACATAAAAACAAGATATGTACCCGATTTACAGCCCTAGTTACAAGCGCACCTGGGCCAGGCCATACTAGCGGTTCAAGCCAGGTGTCGTGCTTTGCTTTGACCGCCGGCCGGAAAATAGCAATACCCTACCGCGAGATAGGGTTGTGTTATTTGTGTATGGTTCACGGTCGTATGGGAGAGAGAGATGCTGACTGATAGGCGTACTCAACTGATCGCCCCACGGTAGAGGTTGCTCTTTCTGGGCCAACGTTTTTTGTCACCCATTGAGGTCCTAACGTGAGGAACTCTCAGTTAGGATGAAATTTTTGGGCGAATATCCGTGTTAGGACGGGCGCGTACAAGTGCTGGACGGGTGGTGCGACCGAATTTCTTTCAAGTACTGTATCGGGTGGGATATTGAGCTCCTCATATGACGGGCTCGGGGACTTCTGGTCGACCGCTGCTGTGAGATGGCTCTACTATTCACTAATTTTCAGCGCAAGAGACATAGCCCTCCCCCGAAACTGTCTGGGGCTGACTGTATGCATTCCCGGATTTCCAAGATACCACATAGTTCAGCACCATTCCACTCCCCCAACTCCTCGTGAAAGGTATGATACACCTGGTAGCTGTGTATACTTACCACCACACTCACCTGCGCCTGCTCGCCCTGGGAGAGCACCCCGGAACATATCAGCTCGACGACTTGCCGCTGAACATCCTCTGTGTTGCCCCCAATGTAATACTCCCCTAGGGTGAGCTCTGCCAGAATAGTTTTGTAGTCGTCCCCCTGGGTTAGGTCGTAGCCCCGGCAGCCGCAGGCACCGCTCGACATGAGCTGCGTTCATGCAACACATTCCACCGCACACACGTGAAAAAAGGCGCGCCGCCCGAAACGGAGCAGCAGGGAAGGACGAGCAATCAACAATAATCGGCGTTTCGATTCCCATCTATGAAAATACAGCGCGCCAGGGTTACCTGAACCACGACGGAATCCAACAAGGTGTCCGGACCAAATATCACGACACAGTGTGAACCAATATGTCGAAACTACAAACAGGGAATATTGATGCCCGAGTGTGTGGATATGCACTCATTGTCTGGGATATCGATAGCCGTTTGACCAATAACCCCCGCCTCCCCTCCACACCCGAAAAGAGCACGTCGGGGTTTTACGATCAGGCAGGTATTTCTTGCATTAAATCTAAATCGTCGAAATGTATTGGAGCTGCCGCATGAGGGGTAAGCTGCATTATGGAACAAACTGCCCATATGATTACCCCTTTTTCCTATGGAGAAAAACGGTAAATTAGATGTACCCGGTATTTTTCTTCTGGTGGAGCCACATACAGAGACAGCAGTGGGAATACACATACAAAATCAGATAAATTCAAAAAGGGGGAGGCACGGGCCGGAAAAGCCGACGGACAGGGGAGGGAGAAAGGTGCCGATATAGTTGTGGCCATTATTGTATGCAGACACTGCAAACATTGTATCACGACCACCCAACGGCCTGGAGAGGGAGTAGCCGTGATCGTGACCCCCTCTGCCGAGTTGGGTATGACGGTCTCGGCGTGCGAGACGGACATTACATGGTGTGTCTGCAATCGAACGATGGGGGAAACTTGCCGCTGACCGTCACGGCACCCGGCATAGTGTACAAACACTCGAGTTTGTGTACCTGGGCGTGGCTATCAGCGCAGAGTGGACGGAAAAGAGTGTAACGGTATCGCGTCGACCCCAGGGGGCTTGGGCGTGTTCCAGGGGGGAAAATACCGAAGTCCATCAGCGCCCGAGTGAGTGAATACGCCTGAAGGTATGGATGTTTCAAACCGAGGTGATTGACACGTTGCCTCACGGATACAATACTAGTAGCCAGAGCAAGGCTGATCACGGTGGGCTACTGGAGGTGGTCAATTAGAGATGCGTCTTCGATGCCTAGGCTGCCGGAAACTAAAGCGCGAAGACCACATTCTATTTTATGTCAGCGGGTTTCTGAGGACAAACCCCGAGAGCGTTGAGACGACAGTACGCAGACCAACGCTACTGTTCGCGGGTATTGTGACACGCATGATGAAGGAGTGTCTGACGGAGAGGAGGGGGGTACAGGGAGTCGAGTGTGAAGGCTGTTCCGGAGAACAAGAGTGGGACTAGAGGAGATACCCAGAGGAGAACCTCAAGTGCTACGCAGCAGGCTCGACCAGTGGCTTGAGGCAGCACGTAAAGACGGCACATGCTTCCTACGGGTCGAAGCCAACATTGCATAAGGATGACAAGGGAGCATCAGCAGAACGGGACAGAATGGCTGTATCAACGACTATAACCGTTGACACTTATGCACGCGCGCAGGAGGGCGGAAAAAAAGAAGGGTGTGGAAGAGGCATGATTAGTGGAGAGGGGGGGAGCGGAGTGGAGACGGAGGGAGGGAGAATAGGGGGGAGGCGGTCTACAATGCAGACTGACGCCTGGGTATCGCCTTCACGTGATGATGCGCCCGTTTTTTCAAGTACACTAAACACAAGTATGGTGCCACCTGGGAACTTTTTCTGTCTTGATGCCCTACTGCATGTATTTCGTCTCTCCCTTTCCCCCCCCCTCCACCCCTGTTTGTTTCTTGGATTCAATTTTGTATCAATTTACTTTCTTGCATTTCCCCCTCCTCTAATCGTCCTCCTTTCCTTTGTTCCCGTGAGCCACTCTTGTGGTCCCTGTACCATCCGTTTCCTTTTGCAGTTATGCTTCATCTTTTGCTTTGCTCCGTCCTGTTCTTTTCCCGCTTTTTATATTTTTGTTCTATTACGGGGGACCATAGTTGATAGGACCAACGGCACACAAAAAAAACTATATGTTTCCCTATTTTTACCAACAGTATTTGGTCCTATTTACTATGATCCCCCGTGATATTTGCTGCTTCTCTGGTGTTTTTCGTGGTGGAGCCAAAATGTTCATGTGGGTTCGATAACTCTGTTTTTATCGTGAGCCTGCAATCTGCAAAAATCTGCGTGCTTATTCGTGCGTGTTTTTTCTCGCGTTTTTGCAATTCAGCTATAGATTCTTGTCTTGTTCCCTCATTCTTCTACTTCAGATTTTTAGCTTCATAATCGATTTCGATTGTACTCCGTCTGGTCCTCGTGTGACGTCACCCTGCGCCCTGAGCGCATGTTTGGTCCGTTTTTATTTCTTTTTTTGCTTATTTCTATATGCCTTTCTTGTCGTGCTTTCTTTATGCCCCCCCTTCGTGTTGCCCTGATTATTTATTCTTGTTTTTCTTGTCTTCGAGTGCACATATATATGATCCCCGTGTTCGCTGAAACTGTCACAGCTCCTAAGTACCGTTTCCTCACGCACTGGAGTGATATTGATGTGCGCTCGACTTCGTGCGCGCTTGATTTCATTCGTCGAGATATTTTTTCGTTGCACTTTTTTTGTGACCACAGACAGGATTTCAGGGAAGTGAGAAAATGTAAACACATCATCATGATCAAGCTACTACGTACGTACGATTGAGCGGTTAGGTGCAGTGCTACCGTGTAACAAAGAAGTGCCTACACGCAGCAAATGATCTCCACGAATGGGGTCAACATCAATTAAATCTAAATACAGAGGCATTCGAACCGAGGGATGCATGACAGTATGAGTACTCGTTTACTGTGGATGAAATGGCACTTTGTAATACCTAGTACGTGAGTGATATGAGGGGGGAGCGTATTCATTCGACACAGATATGGCGTGCGAAGGCAGGGACCCACAGTGATATACACGTTTTGTGTGAATCGTGTGATGTCCTCGTGTGACGAAGGGGCGAAAAACACTCCAATCGCTTTTTTCTCGTTGCTTTGTTCGAGTGCGTAACGGACGAAGCAGAAAAAATTATCTAAGCGTCTTGTATTTTTCTCTATTTTCCCTGTTGAGATTGCTGCATTGGAGTATACCTATACCGCACGTGGACAAAGCAGAAAAAATATCTAAGCGTCTTATATTTCCTCTTTTTTCCCTGTTGAGATTGCTACATTGGAGTATACCTATACCGCACGTGGACAAACCAGAAAAAATATCTAAGCGTCTTATATTTCCTCTATTTTCCCTGTTGGGATTGCTGCATTGTAGTATACCTATACCGCACGTCACAAAGTGCTATTGATAGCTGTGAGCAACACATTCCAGGCACGCACAATGCATGGAGTTTTCGAAATGACCACACTATTAATAAAAGGCTAAAATATTCGAATGTTATGGTTCTTGACACGTTATACTGAACGCCATATACACCACAGAATCGAGTACGCGACTCGAGCACCGGAAAAACATCAAATGAACAAAAAAACAGACTCAATTTTTTTCATGGTTTCTACCACTATTAATAGCCTTAACCGGTCGCGGGAAACAGGCTACTCTGCTGATTGTATATGAAGATTTCAGAAGTGAACAGACGTACGCCAGAATCATACATAAACAGTCAATGAACGATAAAAAATGAAGCCGCTCTCGACAATTTTCACAGGCCGCAGCTGATAGGTAAAATACGCTACTACTGCTGTGTGTAGCTAGTGTGGTGGAACGACATCTGCTTTTCAATGCCCCGTGTCGCCCGCATGAGGCATCGGGTAGGCCGTTGTGGGCAGACCCTCCTCTCCCCTGTGTAGACCAGGAAAGCCGACCCTCGGGTCGATACAGCGACGGAACCCGTGTGCTTCATGCAGACGAATGTTGATGTCTCAGCCCGAATCACGATATCTAGCGACACCTCTAAAAAGGTAGGGACTACTACTACGCAGCGGCCAGCAGTTGTTTTCAAACCGCCTTCGGAAATCTAAGCTCGACTTTGATGCGGACATACGAATAATGACGTCATAATCTTGAAACATACACCTGCGACATCGTAAGCCGCACGAGCCCTTGAGCCCGGTCACCTGCGAGGGCCTCTCCGGGTGACGCCGGCGCAAGTGGGCACGACAGGAATATGAACCAGCAGAACGGTCAACATCGAGAGGGACAGGCGCGCAGATGACTCGGCACTAAAGTGAGGCAACGATACACATCTGCGAATGGTATTGGAAAACTTGCATATCTATTTTTTTCTCACCTCATCTGGCGTTTCGTCCATACTAGCGGTTTTATTGCAGCTCCACATGTCCGCCCAGAACAGTCCCTTACGGTGAGTGAGCGTCTTGAAAGCTAACAACTCGGCGACTTTGGTGCCCACAAGGGTGCCGATCTTGGTGTACGTCGTGGCACAGTCGAGGTACCCCCCCAGCCAAATATGAACCGGGCCGTGTGCATCACCCATTCCTTGCCATACCCACGAGTAGTAATCGTCGACGGAGGTGGTGAGATCGTAGTGGGTCTTGCAGGTTGGCCAGGCATGGGAGCGGTCTACGCTGGATTGACACAGTTTGCCCACTCCGCGGGTCAGGTACCTGGAATAATTTGTATGTTATTACGGGGGGCCATAGTTAGTAGGACGAATTATTGTCAGTGAAAATACCGAAATATATGGTTTTTTGTGTGTACCGTAGGTCCTATTTAATGTAGTCCTTCGTAATAGTACAACACGTACAAAAAGCATGCGCGTGAGCACAGCATGACTTCTTGAGTGCATGAGCAGTAATTTTACTTATCTCAGGCTTGAAAGCAGGACAATCAACACGTGTTTTACCATTACAGCGTGGAGGTATCACACGAAGTAACTCGGGTTGCCATGAGGGGGGGGGAACACGAGATACCACCATCCAAGGGCATTCCAAAACCGTACCCAACCAGCTTTGCTCCCTATATATAGACGATTCGTCAGGCTGTGCAATACCTTCGAGAACTGAAACATTGTTTGCGTAACTTCTACCGGCGACTCGTAACACAGGAAGGCGAATCGCAGCCTATTCTTCTGTTTCACTAATAAGATTATTTTGACAACACAACTGCAACGGGTTACAAGTGTTTATATTTCCTTGATGCGCCGTTGACAAGCTACAATGCCCATCCCTCACAGGCGTGACGAGGAGGGGGGGGGGGTATTTGTTTCGCATACCTCAGTAGTTCAACCATTGACCATGTATCCCTTTCGAGACGGAGCACCTTCATGCATCCCTTGATGAACGCTCAATGCTCGACAGGCACTTCAAATTGTCCGATGAAATATGTCGTCAATGAGTAGTCGTGAGGTTCGGTTCCACTGTTATCTAGCTTATCCTGCCCCCTACTACGTTTGGCGTGGTTGAGTTTTTCACCGCGGCTATTGTTTACGTCGCAAAAACATGAACGAAAGGTGTGTGTGTCTGGCTTGGCCGCATTATAATTTGTATATACAGCAAGGGCGGATGCACGCCAATTCATGCGGTAAAAAAATACTTGGAAGACACTGAGATCTGCGTGTCTGAAATGCAGAAGATCATTGCCTCATGACTGCGAGCGCACGTCGAAGAGTGCCTCACCGAAAGCGACTGAACCCAAGGGAATAATGACGGGAGAGGGTATTGAAAGGACCTGAAACATACGGCGGAATTGGGCGGGGCCAAAGCGAAAGGCGAGCGGTTCATTAGGGGCGAGGATGGTACGTTGTGGAGGGAATTCGTGAACGATAGTCGTTTTTTGTTCTTATGCTGAACTCAAAGTCGCTCAGACTCGATCACACTATCAGTAGTCAACTGCCACCGCCACAGCTCAATGTGTCGCGGGGAGATGAAACATCCATGGACTAATCGACGGGACTGCAGGAAATGTTGAATTGGCACGCCGTCGGGCCAGATGTTCTCGCGGCGAAACTCCTGAAACTCGACCACTCCGCATTCGCCGAGAGCTTTTACAACATTCTTGTGATGGTTGGGCAACAGGAGACATTCCCCAGCACTGGAAATATGCGATCATCAACGTCATCAGCAACAAGAAGCACGGAAGGAAGTCGCTTGCTGCCCACGCAGACAATATTTTGTTTGAGATCATCGCGCCGCGTGTCAGCAACAACTAAGAGACCGAGGGATTACCACCGGAGAAACAATGCGGCTTCCACCCAGCACGAGCAACGATTGACTTTTTTTTGCCGGGCCCCGGTTGAAAAAGCTCGCGCGACAGAAGAACATAAACCTGTGGGCGTATTGCTTCGTTGATCTCCGCAAAGCATACGGCTCTGTCAACCGTGGGCTGCTTTGGGAGGCACGCATACGTTTGAGCGTACCAATTGACTTTTTCTCCCTTCCTTCCACGAAATCATGCGGTCTCGCGTGCGTGCGGATACGGCTAGCGCTCTGAATGATTTTCTGCCAGATAGGGACTGCGGTAAGGCTGTGTGCTTTCACTGTTAAATTCAACGTGTTCCTTGCTGCTGCGTTCCACGTCGTACTAATTAGCTTCAGTCAGAACAAGGCCATCGTAAGGGATTGGGTTCCACTAGGCGATGCTGGAGTAGTCAGGACACAGGAGCAGGAACCACTCCAGGGGCTAGGGCATGTTGTACGCCGACGACGCAGTATTTGTCTAAACGCCGGCTGAAGAGCTCGACGAAATGATGATGGCCATCGTGACTGTCTTCGAGGCACGCCTTACGGTATCGGAGGGCAAGACAGGTTTTGCTTCTGCGGACACGAGACCAGGCATTTCTCGCACCACCGTGCGTCTTAGAAGCAGCAGGCCTCAGGGATAGACAAACGGACAAGTGTTTTTCCCTGAGCGGCATTATCTACTAAAACGCTGACCGCGCTCGCCATCGGCCGATAGATCCTTCTCATGGAGGCATGCCTCAAACGGCTCGGCCCGTAGTTGTATCATAGCATGGCCGCTCCCCTCAGCTTGACAGCCCGAATGCTGCAGGCCGAGGTGATGAAGACCCTGCTGTACGGATGTGTGACGTGAACCTTCAGAGTGTGATGCTTTGCCAAGCTTTGAACGGCTCTCACCACTTTGTCTTTTAGCGAGTAATTGGCTTCCTGCCCCGATTTTTCACTGACCAGAGCCCCCTCTCATACGCGAACGACCTCAAGATGGCTCGTTACGAGAACATCGAGGCGACCATCCGTAAACGGCGGCTCTTTTTTGCGGGGTTCGTGGCACGGCAAAGAAATAATCGAATACCCATTCGGGCAATGTTCGGCATAATAACTGGTGGACAGTTTTGAGACTTGGTATAGATACACAGGAACTGGCTCGCCTAATTTCGAGCCGAAACCGAGCCGAAACCTACTGCAACAAACACAGTTGTACAGCAGGTCTTAGAAAAAGTCGAAAGCCTGATGGTGAGGTGGCTCGATGAAGAGGCACAGATGAGTAGGCGGCGACGCGCATCCTCGGTAGGGGATGTCGGAGGGATGACAACAGTAGGAATGGAACGACACAAGACCGAAATAATACAGGGAGTGGGGGAAAGACGAATAGCGGGGAAATCGCGATGGACAAAGGCGGGGAGGAGATGGCAGACAGAGTATCGAGGCACCAGACCGACTAGGGCAAAGATCTTGCCTATGCTGCTCGTGGCGCCAGCTGGTGCAGCTCGTTTGAACGTGGTCTTCCTTTGTTTCGTATATTCTCTTCACGTTTGATTCCTTTTTATTTCATTTCTTCTTTCTTCCTTTCTTTTTTTCCCAGGCCTCATGAATGGAGTCGTGTGGGTGGGTGGATGGCGAGCCTGCTTTGCTTGGTTCATGCCAAGTATAGTCTAATGCCGAGGGGCGGAGCAAAGTTGCCCAACGCATGACCGAGACAGCAGACAGCGTAGTAACGTACCAGGCGGACTAGTAGGGAGAACCTGGCTATCCTACTCGTACCACACTCTGCTGCTGCTACCTGGTGGGTATTTTGTGCTCGGGTTTGTCTTTTATGTTGAGATGGCTTTTACGAGTTTTTCTCTGTGTATATGTAGTGGTGTTTTCCTCTAGCTCGTCCAGTTCAAGTGTCTGCCACATCCCTTGCAGCGAGGCACGATACTCGTTTCTTTTTTTATTTTTCCACTTTTCTCTTCTCTTCTCTTCTCTTCTCTTCTCATTTCTCTTTCGATTTGTTTTGGCTTTGTCTTGTATATGTTTGTTTCCTTTTGTTTTTCATCTGTGATATACTGTTGATTTCGTGCTTGTCATATCCAGTATGAAGACACGGCAAAATGTCGTCAATAGGCACCTTGAACGAAAGGGGTGATCAAGTATAACCTTGTGCAACTCCTTGTGAAATATAATCCTTTCTCCGATGTTGCGCCGTAGGAATCGCAGCACTTTTCGCACGTACCCGATTTTTCTAAACCGTTCTTCACGTATTTTTCATGAATCATCCTATTTCCCACAGCGTTTTCCACAAGCCACTTTTCCGTAATTTGTCGAAGGCGTTGCGTACATAGAAATGTAATCTGGTATCTCTGTCAATCCATATTTTCGTCGAAAATAGTGTCTTTGGTCACCCCAAATATATCGCAGGTGAACTATGATTACCCTCGTCCGCCCCGCTCCAATCTTCTTGGTATTTCGTCGTTTTCTTTTCCCCCATATCCATGGGTACTCTCCAACTTCGCCTCCGACCCCCCACCCATTAATACCCGACAATTATTGGACATTATTCGTCTAGACCACGCTTGCTTGTTCGGCAATTTTCTTCCCTTTCGTCACCCTCGGGGTAAACTCATATACATACTATTAGTGATGATATTTTCAGCTGTTTCCTTTCAACATCCCATTCGTTTTGGTCTATTGTCCCTCCTCTGTTGTCCCTCCAGGCGTTTCTGTTTCGCTTTGGTTGTTCGATTTCACTCGGAACTTTTTGTACTTGACAACAAACACGTTCGATCCATCGGTATCGCTGGAACCGTGTTTGAACTCACGCTTGCATCTAAGTCAGTTCATGAAAGAGGTACATCGATGGTTGTGTATACGAAGAAAATGCGCACCACTTGAGCGTGCCTGTATCAGGTTCGAACATATTCACAATGAAAGCTATGGGCGCCATGCTAGCGAGTCATGATTCCATGCAAGGCAGGTTCGGGAGTGCCTATCGTGGGCGTGTTATGCTGTAACCCATAAATAACCGGATTACTACTGGTTACAACCCCCTTCGACCCGTTTTCACGTC
>JBBMHQ010111524.1:0-21154 GCA_037834295.1 Postelsia palmaeformis
GAAATCGGTTTTCCTATTCAGCCGGACAAAATTTCTCGAGCGCCCACCACGCGCTCCAGATCAGAGTGAACGGATCGAGCCGAGACCTCGCCCAAAGTGTCCGGCCGAGTTTCATGTGTCCGAGCGCTTAAAGTTTCGCCGAAAAGTGGTCGTACGAGGAGAAAAGTTGAGAAAAGTACAAATATTGGCATGCATATTTATGCATGTAATATCCGGTACAAATAATACGAAGTATGATATTTAATATTATTAATAGTACGATGTGATACATAGAGTGTGCCATCCTCACACTACCTTCAACAGTTTTGACCTTGATTTTCCTTTCACGCCCCCTTCTTACGTGCGTGCATGAATAAGGGGTTAATATTGCAGCACGCTTTATTTCGCATCTTCATTTCGAGTGAAGACCATATTTCAGTTTTGTTTGGACAATATTTTTAGATCCCACGAAAACGATAGCAGGTGCAGCAATCAATCCCTCGGGAAAACTCTGTTGAAGCACGTGACAAGGGTTAAGATCACTGCTCGATAATACCAGGTATGTTTCGAGAATTTCCTCAGGGTCGTCTTCAACAACACGATAAAAACTTGCCGAGATACCAAGTTTATCGAGATTTGGTCTTCCAAGTCTAGCTTGCGACTCGCGAAATGAAATCGCGAGTCTAAACGCGCTAAAACTTGCGAGCGACGGGCTTGAGGAATATCCATGAAGCACCATGTCAAACAACTTGCTTTTTTTTGGCCAATCGTTTTTTTTTCAAAGGAAACGATTACGAGAAATCCGGAAACGATGTGATGATGGCAAATGTTTGTTTAATATTCACGTCCAGTTAGAATCGACCCTTCAAAAATATAAAAGGCTAGTATGGCTAGCTCAGCTCGTAGTGGTAGCACTTGTTAGAAGTTTCAGGCATGCAACGAATAAATGTCGAAGAACAACCGCCAACTCAACGTGTGCACTTCGATTCCGGACAGCTGTAGCTCCTCGCACCAAAAAAAATACCTGCAAAATGATATATTGTGTGCATGATTGATTGTGTGAGAGTGTCGGGTGCTCCAGACAACAGCCGTAGTCTGCAACGAGGAACTAACCACGTGTTTCCATATGCTCAAAATTCCGGGCGATCAGCACAAGAAATCCTGAAACATCGCCAACATGTATTTTTTTTTGTACGCGAAGGAGGTGAGTTAAAAGGCTACATCACCGGTAAAAAAAACACTCAAATATATTCGGAACGACCTTCACCAGTATCCATCATTGTCGTTACTGGATGACACACAGCCACCTGCACTTTTAGTAAGAGCATATGCAGCTGGCCATACTTACGGTTTGAGCGACCCAGCAGAATATCAGTAGTGCGTACCGTATTGTTTTTGCTCAATTGCTAGGTACCCTGTCATTGCCTCGCATGAGTACCAGTTGATGAGCCGTGTCACGTCTGATGTGGGAATATATTTCTTGTGCGTCGAAATTGTTGTATGTACACATCACACGTAAGAGGACTACCATATTCCAAGTATTCAAGAAATACACGTACGGGATGTACTTTCTTCCACCATCAAGCGTTTTTTGCTAGGGAGACGCGGACAACCAGCAAACAAAAAACAGAAAAACAGCGGAAACTACTTGTGTGGGAAACATCGTTTTGACACGATAGATGGATTGCATGCAAAAAAAAAAGCTCGACCAAGACCCGACCATAAAATACCTGATGAACTTCTCCACAAAAATATGAAGTCGACGATGATGGCAGTTAGTTTTTTCATGGTGCACCGGCTTGAACTACGCGGCTTGGCCACCTCAAGGGGAGGAGTGCTTTTTAGACTGGCGATCCGCGCAAAACTTGGACCTCGAGTCTGCAGGGGCGGGAGTTCATCTATGGAATCGGAATATTTTCAGTACGTCTAAGCTTTCGAGCTTTAGTACAGCGCAGGTGTTCCCGAGCACCAAATAGGCAAGCTCAGGCACGAGCTGTGCGAACAGCATTCCGTCGGGATTTCTTTTATTGGACAACTTTGAAGTCGAATGTCACTGGAAAAAATGCTGAATAACGTCTAGGTGCCGAAACATACGCGCCAACTGCCCAGCGTTACACACCAACCAGTCCATTTTAGGGCGCAACGAAGTAAAACTTACGGATTCAGACTTCGTATATGTAACCTCCGACGCTAATATAACCCACCCTGAAATATTCAGGTACACTACAAAACTTGAAGAGAATTTTACTGTATTATCCTCGCTTTGTCACGTTCGTGAAGGTTTACCGCATCGGCTCGACAAACACGGTCGAAACCTGTGTACAAACCTCAATAATCGTTTTGAATCCCGAAGGCCATGTCAAGACAGGGGCACTCTCAGCACACCATATTTTTTTTGCTCTCCAGGAGGGGGCTGTTCCTCATCACTCCAGTTATTACTAAAGCCATCAAACAGTAGGGGTGCACTGGAAGTTCCTGAGCTCAAACTGTGAGATCAACCTCCCGTCCGATACGAAACTGGGAGGAAATGTGTTCGTGCCACCCGACCGGCGCATGAAAGCGCCAGTAGTCCCGAAATTTGGAGTGAAATTTGTATTCTAACCGCTGCTTCCTCACTGAGAGAACTCGATCGGTAAGAAATCTCTGCCCGAAAAGCGCATTTTCTACATTGGGGTAACCCATTGGCGGAAAAGGAGCTTAAAATCAAGGGCATCTGCTTTATCCACAAGGGGAGATAAGACTTCGACGTAATACGGGTACTTCGTCAACATATGACTGGTCGTGCAACACGATGCCCCCCGTGCAAGTTTCATCTACAGCCGGTAGTTTGAGTAACGTGTTGACTGTACAAGATACACTCGGAGGACGTCGCTACTTGGTTGGAGACAAGTTGTCTGTTCCCTTCCGGCCACTAGTGCTGTCCCTAGAAACCTTGCAAGACAGCGTTACGCTCTGTATGTCTTCGTGCAGCAACTCGGCCAGAGCCAAATAACGAAGGATTAAGATCCATGCTTCGAGTGGCCCATACAAGTAATTGTTCCTACGGGAAACACCGAGCGCCAGGTTTTTCGGAAAATGCAACCTACGGCAGTACAGATGCATGTTTAATGGGGTCTGTGCCATTCCTATTCGAAACTAGATTAGCCACCGGCCAAACTTTCCACACTTTTTAGTTCAAGTATTGCTTGCCTCAGGATCTACCAAGAACTACAGCACGACACAGGAACCAAAACTTAGTCCGGACGCAGCGTTAATAATGGTTTCGTTGATGCCCAAGATGTTTGGTTACGTGTTACTGCTACTGTATGCTGACTCCAATGCTGGCTATAACAGCATACTCAGTCGACAGCAACATAAATAGCCTCATTGATGCTCCGTATTGGGGGCTGAGGGGGTTGAACGGACGAAACCCGGGCCAGTTGGAGGGTTGATCTAGGGACATCTGCGATTATTCTCGTCGCCGCACGAACAAATATTTCAAGAGCGACAAACAGGCGGATCCTCCCAACCGAAGAAAAGGCTACTACGGCAATTAATCGAATACTCAAGCAAGAATAGCCGTCAATTTACAGGACTAATGAGAACCTGTGAGCCAAATTGTTCAAGCGAACGAAAACACGAAACCTGCTACTCGTGCCGAAGCTCAAAAACTACTCGGGATAGGAAAGTAGCTATCGAACAAGTTTCTCGAGAAATAAACAAGGCCACGAGCGAAGTACATTTCGCGATGGAGGAGCTTGTGGACACCGGCATGCAGCAAGGTCGAAATTCAGACGTCTCAGCATACTATCGCGCACCCAAATGGAGCTTTCAGTTCGGATGAAACCATTGTGGCATACCATCGAACTTGCCATTTGAGCATTTTGGAGCGGTAGCGGCCCACCAACACACCAGCGCAGTACCACCAGCGTAGGATCCCCTAAAGTGATTTGGAGCGGTAGCGATCCACTTATACACCATCGCAGTACCACCAGCGCCGGATTCCCGATTGTGCTTTGAAGCGGTAGCGGCCCACCAATGTACCACCGGAGTACCACCATCGCCGGATTCCCGATTGTGCTTCGGAGCGGTAGCGGCCCACCAATATACCAGCGTAGTACCACTAGCGCAGGATTCTCTACAGGGCTTTGGAGCGGTCACGACCCATCAATATACCAGCGCAGTACAACTTGCGCAAGATTGCCTATAGTCCCTTGGAGCGGAAGCGACCCACCAAAACACCAGCGCACTACCGCTAGCGAAGGATTCCCTATAGTTCTTTGGAGCGATAGCCACCCGCCAGCTGTATGTCGTGTGTGCTGTGTGCTATGTGTGCTTGCTGTGTGCTGTGAGGGTGTGCTGTGCGCTGTAAGCTGTGTGTGTCTCGTGTCCTGCCTGTGTGTGCCGTGCGGTGTGCAGTGTGCTTTGTGTGCTCGCTGTGTGTTGTCTGTGAGGGTTTGCTGTCGGCTCCGTACTGTGTCTGTGTGTGTGCTGTGTCCTGTCTTCCCGTGTGCTGTATGTCACGGAGACCCGCACCTGCTTTGCCTTCATTTCACAAGGAAACCCCCTTCACAGGCTGTCACATAATTCGGTATCTTTTCGTCCAATTTTTTGTACCCCGGGGATGATTACATAGTACTCCTCTCGCTTACAATTGGCAACTTTCTTGGAAACCCCACGATGGGAAATTGTAAAACTGCTCCAGCCACCTACTGTACAGTAGTCGTACTGCCATGTGGCTACCTGCGGTCGCCGCTGCTTGTCCCGCCATCGCTGGTGCTCTACACTTCAGACTCCATTTTGTTGGTGGCCACATCACTGGTGCTCTCCTCTCCCGAAGCCACTAGCCGCCAGTCTTTGGACCGATCAACATCATGGCTAGGAGGATTGAATACACCATGAACCTAGACGACGACCTGTATCAGCGCTGCATGTCTGGAATCGATCACCTGGGCGTCCTGGTGCACCCGGCCACCTTTTGAGGGCAATAGCAGGATATCTAGATGAGGTTTACAGCTTCCTTTATACTCGCTGATAGCGCAGGGAAGGTTCAGTGCCAAGGGAATGTCCACTGTGGCTTCTACTCGATCCTCAACGGGATGAACCCGAACGCCAACAAGGTATGTTTAGTTCTGAGGACTTTCCTTTTTCACGTGAAAATTTCAAATATTTAAAAAAGTTGAACGGTATTTCATTGCTCGACCTCGTGCGTTTTACATCTCGAGCAAATAACGAGTGCTGCAGGCACGAGTGCTTCTGCCAGGTACCGATGGTACCTATAAGCTGACTCACAGATTATGTCGCAAGTACAAGATACAAGTACCCAAGGTTGGGGAAACTAGCTTCCCCTACATACCTAGACGTTCCGCAAGCACGAGGTTCACGTAGTCGTATAACCGCCTTCTACATTTGATCGACTTGCGAGTACTGCTCTTGTACTGCCGCACATACCGACTGCATTACGATTACCCGTATAGTAACAGTATATATCAAGTATTTTACCATTTATCGACTTGCGAATCCTGCTCTTTGCCTGCTGCACATACTGACTGCATTGCAGATACTCGTATTGTAACATTATATATCAAGTCTTCTACAATTTATCGACTTGCGAGTACTGCTTTTTTTCTGCTGCACATACTGACTGCATTACGACTACTCGTAATAAGTTTTCTCCAATTTATAGACTTCCGAGTACTGCTGTTGTACTGCTGCAGATACTGACTGCACCACTTATTGACTCACACCATTCAGATAATACAGCAGGCGTGTTTACATACTAACCATTGCTGGTGAAGCTCCAACGTGTTGTACCTGCAGGCTACCCAATACACGTTCACTCTCCAGAATGTTCGACGGCTTAAGGGCAGCATCGCCAATGCCATCGTCAACCATGTCACCGTAGGCAATGTCAAGACCGTTGCCCACCTCAGCACGATGTCCAAGCGGCCTGACTGTCGCCTTTTCCATCTTTTGAAGGAGACAAGGGCCCGTACTATAGGCTTCGACATTTCAGATGGGCACGACAACAGGAAACCTTTGTCGGCGTTCGACGTGCAGCTTCAGCGTGCCTTCTTGAAAGACTACGAGTACATGCCCCTTACGGTTATGGGTGCTGTCGCGGAAGCCATCGCTACCAAAATCGTCGTGTGGGTTCAACATCCGCAGTGAGTGGCCAGATCGGCTCGTCGTCCACCGTGAATATCAGGTTCGTGTGTTGACTGGACGTGACATCTTCAGTAGAGGGGTGTCAACATCACTTCCGTGGGAGGTGTGCCTATTTTCCTCTGTTGTACCCATCTGCTTCAAGGTTTTTACCCCTTCTACACCGTCGTACCTGCTACGTTCGTTTTTTCGCGCTCCATGTTTAGGGGAGATTTTCATCCATCCACGTCCCGGTCGGTTCAACGAAGACAATACATCTGTATTTCTTCAACTGAAGAAGCCCACAAGATCTCACCGTATGCGGATAGGATTCAGGAAGGTCGGGCCACTTCGAGCAATTGCTGCCCCCTGTTGAACGTACTCCATCATCAACTACAAGCGATGGCTCCACCAACGACCGAGGCGCTCCTGGACACGGAGCTCAGGACAACACTCCCGGACACGGAGCAGCAGACAACTCTCCCGGCGGCGACGACAGTCCTCGTCGTGGTCATGGAAACAACACAAGACTTACGAAAGACAATTCCTAGCCAAAGCGAGCCACAAAAACACTGTGACTCCGCTCCCACCAACACACAACTACCGAAAACCATTTACTCGCCGAAGCGAGTCACCAAAGCACTGTGACTTCGCTCCCACCGAAACACGACTCCCGAGAACCAATTTCTCGCCTAAGCGAGCCACTAAAACATTACTTCCAATTCACCCATCACGGTCAATGTATCATTTACCTGCCATTTCCAAAGCAATGTGCCGTTCACATCCAGCTTAGACGCCACGAAGTCCTCGCTGCCTAGATTGGTCGCACACCAATCACCACGTGTCTTCCCGGCCAATACTGTTGAACTGTCGTCCGTTACAGCCAATGCGTAAGTTGAATCATTTTTTGCGGTTCCATCCTGATCATCGTAACATGTTCAACGTGATATGGAAAAATTGGCGCTTATAAACTTGCGTCCCGAAAGGTTGAGCAACGCAGTCACAACACTCTCTTCGAGAAAAATTCGAACAAAACGAACATGGAAAGAAACAAAATGCGTTTCCGGTAGACCCATCGCCTTTTACCCATGTCGCACGTTTTTCGATTTCATATGAATGTGGAAGATAGTAGCACCTATGAGTTTCCAAGAAACTCTCGATGGAATATCTCGTTTAGGGTTATACTTGTTAATACGGTTATTCCGGACGTCGAGACCACGCAAAGAAGTATTTTCTTCACAACACTACTGTGGCTCGAGAGAGGTATTCAATGGAAAGGGTAGGAGGCTCGCGTAGTACTCACGTACCATCCCGTCGTTATACTACTGTACTGTAAGATAACTCTCACCTCCCACTGCCACAGCAGAGTACCACCAACGTTGAGTTTGGTGGCCACAAACCCCTGTTCGTCTGATCGATGACCAACCATGACGACTGATTCGTCTTCTGCCATACTCATGGCCCCCACGATCACATTCCCCCCGGTGTCATTCTGTCAAACAAGTTTCCAAAATTGGGGGCGATGTACGTATCTGATCAGTATCAAGGATGAGCATTGAAGGTATTAAGAACAAGGGAAAAAAAGGTGTTTGACGGCTAGGGGTGGAAATTACGTGTTTCTCGCCTCATCTTCAATGTATACGTATGTCAATTTTCGTATTTTCATAACTTCTCTCTTCGTACAGTATAGGCCCGTACATATGCAACCCGGCCGCACACACTGGTTCAGATTTCAGCGCGATCCGTGCACTCTGGAGCGCGTGACAGGCGCTCAAACATTGTTTTTCGGCAGGAGTGGATAAGACGATATGCCTGACTTCAACACGAGAGGCCTTGTTTTGTAAGTACGAATCGGAAAATATTCCTCAGTTTCCTCCAAACTACTCAACAGACAATCACAGATCGCATCGTTCTAGCGCTGCCGCTCCCTCGCCGTGGGTGTGCCACACACACAAATGCGCAGTACTGCTGTCGCTCGTTGTACTTGTCGAAGCCTGCCGTCCGTATTTCACCATCTATCTGGCTTGCTTACCAGGTACCATTTTACTTTTTACTTTTTGTACGTACAAACCCAGGCCGGCTTTCCTGTATCATGTATCATGACCTCTGTCCCTGCTGCTTCATCTGCGTATTGCTGTGGGTGATTCAACAACGCCAGTGCTCCAGCTGTGCTCGGCACAGTGCGCCTACAGCAGAAGAAGCTGGCAAATTTACGCATGCACTATCAGTACTACAGTAATATTTGTTGTTGTCATCAGCATTGGCCTATACATGTGACCGGCATTTTTTGCTCCATACCAATCCCTGGATCCTGTATCGTGTACGTTTAATCGCCGAGTCCAGCACACGTGCACAACTAATCGGTCGTAGCATCGTGCACAGCAGCATTCGTACGAGAATACCTCAAGTAGTTCTGACTGCTGTGTGTTCTACACTGCTGATCGATAAGTCTTAATGGTGCCAGCTGAAACAACACAGCTTTGTATACGATCCTTTGTCTCAGTACGTATTTTCTGCTGCTGTATCTTATAGCATGGCATTACGAGTATTAGTTGTACCTGTACAATAGCTACTCTGGATGATCCTGCAATGTGTTTTACATGACAAAAAAAAACACACAGGTACAGCACTTGGACTTCTTCTGTGTAGATGATAACCCCTACCCGGTTATTCGCGAGTTACCGGGGTTCGACCCTCACGATCTACACTTCTTTCTTGTGTCCACATTTCTCCCGTTTCGTACCGGTACACCCACCTTGCTTCTCGGACATACCAGGTGTGTGTGGTGTTACTTTTACCATTCCGCCGAAGGAAAATTGAATACAAATCTAAAAAACAGGTACTATTTACACGTACTACAAGTTAAATGTTTTGAAGCAAGGATGACCGCGGAGCTTGGGCGCGCTCATTCGTGTCGTGCGTACATACCCCAACCTTCCACAGTTGCTCCCAATACCTGAGACTGAAGCAAGGTAAGTTCAAGACAAACTGCTGCAGGTACCTCGTACTTTCTCGCAGTATTTCCGGTTGGCACTGCAGCAGATACTGCGAGTGCTTCATGAATCTCGAGGTTCTGCACTAATGATGCGGTTACTGCAAGAATGCATACTTGAAGTATTTCGTCCGTTGGGACCAATATTGTTCGTACTGTTAGTACCCGCAGTACAGAAATACTCTCAATATGCTCAGCAAAGCTTTTTATACTCCGACCGTTTGTGCACCGCGTGTCGACTTTTATTTATCAGATCCATTGCTCGACACGAAGCACTCACAGATGTGCTTCAACGAGTGGGAATTGGAGAAAGAAATACCTCTGCTGGGGACAACTTTAATATAGCACAGGCAGTTTTTCGAGAATACGTGCCGCGAGGAGTATATTTCGCGAGTACTCTCAGTATGTCGATGATCTGCCTACTTTACCCTGAGCGCCAAGAAACGATTTTTTCGTGGGAATATATTCTATTCGAGTATGTTGTGCTGAGATTTACTGAGTCGCCGATCACAAAGGAACATGTCGCAACCGCGACCTTGCGCATTTTTTTTTGCTTTTACGTTAGAGACGCAAGCAGTGAATTGATTGCAGCGAACTACCTTTTCAGGATTGATATCCACTACTTTGGTACCTTATTGAATATTTTTGTACAAGCAATGACCTCACACTATTTCCACAAACAGCGGCACATAGTCTGTCCTCAAAAATGCGGGCGTTCGTTCTTCGTTCATCACGTTATAATGATGGGTGGATGCAGCTACAGGAGTTCTAAACAGACAGGTACAGGTGTGCGTTTTTTTTTTCAAACGACAAGTATTAACTATTGCGCCACCCAGGGCACTTGACGGAGGGCAAACTTGTATATCGTATTTTCGTACTGACCAGATATCCGAAATGAAACACGATCCCAGAAATCGCCTTCACCAACTGATGTCTTGATTAAACAATACATACATGCCGTTTCCGATTTGATCGACAATTGTTCAGGATGTGGAGAGACGTATGCTTCTGTAATCCGTGATACTAGACGCATGGTGAAAATCAAAAGTTAAAAAAAGGTTCAAAATCGAGAGAAAAATCAGCGCAAAATATATGGATACAAGTATGGAGTCTTGATCTCTGGATGGTCGCTGTGTGGGAGTTTCGGTAGACCTACGCAAGATTTTCAACCCTGATTCGAGGGATGTTTGAACTATTTGCAGGTAGAGGGACTTCATATTTGCTTCGGGAACAGATTGGACAGGACTGCAAGTTTTCTGGCCAAAGAGACGTTGATCTCAGGTGCTTTCACGTGAAGAGACCAGCGACAAGACGCCAGACGACGCGGGTCATTGGAGTATTTTGTGTGCGAGGACACGAACATAGAACAGCATGCGACGTTTGTTATAGTTCTTCCTCCTGGTACACCGCTGGGCCCCCGTCTGGTGTTGCTCCGGCTGGTGCTGCTTCAGCTGGTGCTACATCTTTAGCTGGTGGTGCTGCTTCTTCTGGAGCTCCAGCTGCTAGTACCTCTCCTGCCTGGCGGACGGCATCGGGTGCTCCTGGTGGTGCTGCTTCTACAGAGCCGACGGCGAATTTCGCTACTGCCGCTACGGCTGCCTTCAATACACATGCTAAAACTCCCCAAGGCTCCTCTGCCGCGCCTTCTTCCACCGGATCTTGGAAGCCCATTCAAAAGAGAACCCCCTTGTCCGAATCAGTGCTTGAACCCGCAATATGGCGCAACCGCTGCATCTCCCAGCGCTATGGAGACAAAAATGTGGAGCCAAGGTCGGATTGACGACCTACGAGGGCGACATTTTCCCCGGCAGCAGGATAGTCTCGAAGATGCTAAAAGACTTTGAATTTTGCGCCAGGCCTATCGACGACGACCTCGTTTCCTTCACGCTCGAGCCAGGAGGTGGCGGTGAGTTGTATTTTGTGTTTTTCTGTTGCTGTTGTCGTTGTTTGCTCCCTATGTCTGCCGCCGCGGCTGCTGTTGTTGACTTTTTCCCACACTTGACATTGTTTTTTGTGATAATACGGGAGCACGACTAACAGTAGTGGCTCAGCTCATTGCAGCTGCTGCTGCTGCTCTCTTGTTTCTGTTGCTGTAACCCTGCGTGCCTACCGTCCCTGCTGCTGTTTTTGTTGTGTATGCAATATTCGTTCGCAGTATTGCCTGCCATCGCTACTGCTGTTTTTTTTTGTGGTTCAGCTATTGTTGGTCGTGTTGTTCCCGCATGTTGACGACCTCCATTACTCAATCTAAGAGAAAATACGTGAAATATTCAAGATAATCTTTACAAACGACAACCACGGTGTTTTTGGCATTGGTTGTTTTGTAGTACAACATTTTTGACGAGCTGGCACCGAGATGGGTATGTAGTACGCATATGCGCTACTGCTGTCGCTGCTGCTGTTGTTTACCTGATATGCTGTTGTTAGTGGTGTTTTTGCTGTCCCCGCACGCAGCCCGCCCTTAGCCCTAAATCCTGGCCGAAACACGAACTTTTTTTTTCAATGATATCCGTTCATGCGCTGCTGGGCGTACTGCATTTGGTTTTCGTGCTGCTGATGCCGCTGCTACTGCCGTTGTTGTTCATACCCTGCTTTCGTTTCCAAAGCAGTGTCTGTACCACCGCTGCTGCTGTTGTTAGCGTTGCTGCTGTTCCCGCGGCCGCTATTCGTGAGTTTTTCTAAACTCGCTAACGAACAAGATACAAATTGGTGGCGCAGCCCACTGCTGCTGCTGCTGCTGCCGCTCCTTACCCTGCTACTGGAAGCAGGCGCGCCTCCTGCCCCTTATGGCGCTTATGCGGTGTATGTAGTCGTCGTTCGCGTTGCTCTTGTAGCAGGTCCCTACCGCCGCTGCTACTGCCGTTGATCGTGCTGCCGTCGTTTGCGTTGTTACTGTTCCCGCAAGTTGTCGGCCATCAGCACTAAATACAAGACCAAAGTACACGCCAGGAACTATTTTCGAAATATGTTTGTTCCCAATAACCAAAGCCTTTTTGTTACATTTTGTTCATCATACGATATCAATCCGAGACAGGGGTGTTCATTACACGTACTGCAAATTTTATATGCGCTGCTGCTGCCGCTACTGCAGCTATGGTTGTTTCTTTGCACACTATAACCAATATTGTTCCCCTCGGAAACGTGCCGGTGTTGTTTACAGCCAGGGTTTGTTTCCACACTAAGTCAGGTTTTTACCGCCGCTGCTGCTGTCGTTATTATGATAACGGACAAGTGTTGGGTACACTATAAATAACACGAATTTAAAGCTAATACCTTTTGCGTGGGGTTGTTGGGGAAAAGCAACGCCAAGCGCGAGGCTGTGTCGGTCGATCTCATTCGTTTGGGCTCGGAACAAATCTGTGTACTAAACGAATCTGCTCTCGCGTTTATCGTGGTCTTTCGGTAGAGGACCAACTACAGTCGCTCTGCTTTTGGTCTGCGCCCGGGATCTTAATCTAGATCCGTCTGCGCGCGCAGCGTGCGCTTGTGTCTACAATATTTTGATATTTTCAGCTAACATCTGTTGTTGTGCGTGTGCTTGCGCTTTTACCAGCGGGTGCTTCAAGATCAAGCGTGGGGAGCGCACTGTCGAATTTGTTTCGCTGGGGGATTTTTATTCAAGAAGAATGTCGGGTGTTGCATCTCGTTCATCAGAGACTAGTGCTTTGCCGTGTGCCAAGGTCTCACCGATTTTTTCTGCATCTTCCTTGGGTGCTGTGACCCTTCTACAAAGCGAAGGATCCTGCTTATTTCAAAATACCTTGGCTGTTTGCCCGAGTGTTGTTTCCATTGCTACTGGTGACATTCGCGTTTGCGAGGAGAACTCTTTCTATTCCTCCCATCGCTTCGAGTTTTTTGCGTTTTACGCCGGCCCTGGGCTTACTGGTACGCCTCGTGAAATACGTTGTTCCTTGAGGGATGAGAGTCGTACTTGGTTTTGGGGTTCGTTAAAGGTTTCCGTGCGTTGTAGAACCGTGAGATGACGCAGGACGTCGACCTATTGCTGTTGCTCCGGTTCGTTTACTGTGGTAGTTGCATGTCATACCCATATCGGTATCATTTATCATAGCACCTACAGAAACACCTCCTTCTTTTTCGGTCGTTGTGAGTGCTTTTGTGCTTCACTTTCATCTCCATGGTCCACTCATATCTTTCTTATGCAAATACACATTCGGCACCTTTGAGATATTGCGTCAATTGCAGCACATAACTATTAGTGGAATAACCCAAATACACCCACCAAGTACGTATTTTGGTAAGAGTCTTTTCACACACTACGCTCATGCCATCTCCTCGAGTTGAAGGCAATAAAAATGAGTTGCATGCCGTGAGGTATAGGCTCGCCTCCACGTTGATACGGATTCAAAACCACAGAAGTGTTGCGGCGAAGTAATCCGCTCCGAAAAGTTGCCACTTTGTCCCGACTATGGTTATGCTTCTTTAACAAGACACATCCCTACTTTCTTAACATATATACGTCATCAAAAGGTAGATGCAGTTCTCGTGTTTCTAGGTTTCTCCAGCGTTTGAGTTGTAAAATCCCCTGCCACTGCTCGGCTAAATCTGAAGATGTTTCCTATGAATGTCATTCAGATTTCCAGCTTGCCGATCCCATCGCATTTTCCGCTGGGTACTTTGCAAATCGAAACAGTTTTCATTTGAGCAAAAGTCGGCCTCGTTGAGCGTACATTTTCGAGCAAACTCTAAACCAACCGCTGTTGTTGTTGTGCTCGAACCCCGCGAAGAGACGTGGCGAGTGAGCTTGCTCTGCGCGTCGGACCCAGGCGTCAGAGCTCACGCTGACGGTTTCCGTTTTGCCGACAGACGCGTCGATCGTGCTAGAGTCAACCTCTTTTGGTATTCATATAAGATGCTTCATAACATGACTGACGGCTGCAGCAGCTGATGCTGCATAAGTTTACGAGCACGTATCCACCCAAAAATCCTAAGAGAGAGATTCCGTACAGATACGGCTGTTTCGAAGCTACACTCGAAATTCCTTCTACCTTATTTTCACTTGCTGGCAAGGTCATGTGGTTGGAGTTGTATAGTATAAATGGAGAAATCACCTACAAGTAATTTCGTCTACGTGAAAAAACCTCCTCACTCGGGTTACACTGACCAGCGCAAGTTTGTATTCTTCAAAAAAACACCCCGCGAAATGGCTACAGGAAAAATGTTCGATCACACAAACAACTTGCAATTTTAACAAATCCGAATTTAAAAAATGTCGCGAAATAACCAAAACGCGAAGTTTTTTGAAAACTTGGATTTGTTGAAATTGCAAGGTTTTCATGAAGAGTTTTCATGATTATTCCCCTCACCCTTCGATAGCGACTTGATGAATATCTGCAGTTGTTATTCCATCCGGATATATGCTGTTGCTATTTTATCCGGCAAGTTTTGAGCGAAACTGGAAAGCCATTTGTTTTTGCAAACTTGTCATTTCGACAAGTTTTTAGAGTGTCGTTAAAAACGACCCTAAACGATTCAGAAACAATCCGACATGCATACTTGAAAGGAACAAGGCTCATGAACAGGAAGAACGCCGTTCATGACCTAGATAGTGGTGCATGTGCCGAGGCTCTGTTTCTCTGAAGTGAGATGGCAGAGGTGGCACCAACGCGTCGTTGAAAATCTGTCAGAAGAAAAATGATAGTTGGAAATCAGCGCTTGTGCGGCCATTATGAAAGAAACCAGAGATCAAGTAGAGAAGAGGAAAGGAGATAATAAAAGAGAAGAGTAATCAACGTGGGCGATGCCATCACCCTTTCGCGAGACAATGCTCATGTTACGGGCAGGTGTATTCTACCGCAGCCCGTCAAAGTTCCCTGAAACGTTCCTAGCAAGGTCCCCTCAACGTTCTATGTTGCGTACTCGCAACGTTCTATGCAACAATACCCGACCCTGCATTACGATTAGTATGATACAGGTACCTTGAATTCAGTGCGCTGGCAAGGAAGAACAAACTCAAGTCTCGCCGCATATCGTATTCCTCCGCATCTATCATGAGATACCAAGCATACTCGTATCAGTGCGTATTGACTGCACATTACAATATATACGTATAAGGATATCAACGTCCATGCGCTGACATACTTTTGTATACACAAAGTTAGTGCCTTCGTTGTTTTCGGTCACGCTGCTTTCGGGCGGCCGAGGGTTCTTCCTCCTACTTTGGCCTGCCGGGCAGGCAATGGGGCCGTGGGTACATCGCGTTCTATTCCTCGACCCCAGGCAAGCTCCGTAGCCGTACCCGTGATTTCAAACGTCGCCGGGCTGACTCTATTTCACAAACGATTGATTTGCGCATTGAAATGTTCTGCGATTAGAGTAGAAAGTTTCCGTTAAACGTTTACTGATTGACGGGGCTCCTCAACCGGCACTCGTCGCAATGTCAATTTTGTTTGGACATATAAATTGAGGTTGTTGTGCTCTTGGACCATTGGATTATTCATTGGGGTGCAATTTCATTTTTACTGAAGTCAGTTTGAGGGTAAGGGTCAGAGCTCCTCGAGTGAAACACAAAATAAATAATGGTGAACCCTTTTTGCAGAACGCTTCCCTTGCCGAGTCGGGTAAGTGCCATGGAAAACCGTTTTTCTTGTCGTTTTGACTTCGCAAGTTAAATCAAAGATGGCTAGCTGTTGTACGTGTTTCGTGGACCTCAGCAAGAGCCGTTCGAGTAGCAGCAGCAGCAGTAAAGCCAACAACAACATGGTGCAACTCTGACGTGCTAGCATATGGACGTTGAGATCCATACGTATCTATTGTGATGTGCAGTCACTACGCACTGATACGAGTATATAAGTACCTTAGTCTAGATATTCGGGTAATTGCAATGAGCAAATAGATAACAAGTTTGTTTTACTCGTAGTGCGCTCTGTTGTATGCCCAAAGCATCTTCATCAGGAGCGATGCTGGTAACGTTGCGATAATGTTACTTTAACGTTGCGGAGAACACTACAGGGAACAGTACCGACTACGGTAGGTTGTAACTGTCCGTAGCATCGGCAATGTACCGAGATGATCATGTGCGGGCGCCCCCACCTTGATCCCTTACATTCTACTCCACTTCACTCTACTCTACTCTACTCTTTTACTGTCTCCCTTTTTCTCTCTCTTCTTCCTCTCTGGGATCAAGATTATTTATATTGGCCAAATAAGCGCCCATTTCTAACCATCATTTTTCTTCTTCTTACAAGTAAATCAACAGACACTTCGGTACCACATCTGCCATCACTATCAGTAGAGACAGAGCCTTGACAAGTCCGTCATTATTTCAGGTCATAATATTCGTTCTTCAAGCTCATGAGCATCATTCCTTCAGGTGATGAGGCTCGACTCTACTATGATTTACGTACCGGCTGGCATCACGGAACGACGTCTCCCGGCGAGCGCGTCACGTTGTTCATTCAAAGAAATTTCAAGTTTTCTACTGTGAAGGAATATGATTTTGCTCCAAAAGTCAGAAGATCATCTACCCTACAGCATCGACATCGACGATTATCGTCGATTTTCATCAACTTCGTTCAACAGGGTTACTAGCAGGAGTATTGCTTTCACGAACGTACGAGTAATGAGTCTGGTATCACGCTTTTGTGGGCGAAACTCGGAGTCGTACATTCAACATAGTTTTCACGATGTAATTACAAAAGTGGAGCCTCCGACGATTTTTGCACATCGTACGCAAAGCTTTGTTCTCGATATTATGATACTTTGAAGCTGTAAGCGCGAAACATGTCACAAAAACATTTCTGCTCATTACACGCAAAACTAGCTCCGCGCTTCTTCCACGCTGTAAAGCATGAAGAAACGTTACAAAACCTGTTGTTTCTTCGCCATCACAACTGAAAGTTGGTCTCGAGCCGTCTCTTCGCTGTTTACGCGCAAAACGTCGTTATTCAAACCATTTATTCGAGCTACTACGCACGAATTATGTACAAATAGATTTATCCTCGTGCAGGCATTGTCGAGAAGGCCTACTGCTGTTGACTGTACTCAAGAACACGACCCATATGATTCATTGGAGGCTGAGGTGTTCCATACTGGGGAGTGATTCCGGTAGTAGGGTATTGGAAGATCGGGGTAATATGTACCCCACCAATGCCACTCGTTAGTTGTAGCTCCATATGAGGCGAGTCGGCTCGACAGCATTGATATAGAATATAATGAGCTGATCCGTGTTATTGTCTGGAGTCTACCACGCGTTCTCCTGCCAGTTGCATCTATACATTTAGAGATCAATCAACACACGAGTGAAAACCGGTGATCTTAAATTGGCAAGCGTAGCCCAGGCCTACCTACAGAGGTTGGAACATGGTCCAGGCAAGTCTGCATTTTAGATATTGTGCTTTATTGATAGCCAGGGGGCCAGCGTGTATATGATTTTTTTATATACTGAGAAGAGAATATCGACGTCCTGGTGGTAGGGGAGTGAGAGGAGAGGCTGAGGAAGACACCGTACCAGAAGCAGCAGCGACCCCAGTAGGGCCAAGTTCAGGCCGGACCTGGTATATTCGCTTGGCACTGGTGGCGAGGGCGCTTGAGACCAGCAGTTGCAGGGTCAACAGCACCTCCAGTAGCACCGCCAGCAACAGTTGCAGTCAGAGAGTTGCTGTGCTTGTTGCGACGGTGAAGCGCCTGCAGTGACCACCGCCATCACCGGCGCCGTCACCACCGCCGCCGAAACCGCCGTCTTCGCTACCGCCGTCTTCGCTACCGCCGTACTTGCTACCGCCGCTGCCGCCGCCGTTGTTTCGACCGCTGCGTAACCGTTGATGCTGCTACACCCCAGGATAGCCAGGCATCTGCCTAAGTATCTGTGGGTTCGTTTCGCGCTGGCGAAGTGGATATAGAATATATAAGCTAGGGTGAAGGAAGGAGTTGGGCCGGGTGGATGGTGGAGAAGTGGTTGACTAAGGGGGGGACGTTGCCCTCGAGGAAGGGGATGAAGGAGGGAGTGAGGATAGGCGCAGGGGGAGGAGTCTGCATCTGCTGTTCAGGATCAGCGCACCGGCGCGACATGATGCACTGCCCCAAGCGAGAGAGGGCGAACGAACAGGGACCGTGGCGCCACCAGCAAAGAGGTACGTCCGCACCAGGCACGTTTGACTTTCTTTATTGTTTGTTGTCAGTAATTTCCGTTTTTAGATTGCTTTTATATTGATCTAAGAGTGGTAGACAATCTCCGGGCATGCGAGATCGGTATTTGGGAATGTTGGGCGCTAGAATGTGTGACGTGTCCGTATGTATTTTCCATCACTACAGCAGTTATCCTGCTGACGCACTGGACAATGACGTCTGTGCCTGTTCTATGGTTGTTGATTGGTCGAGCGCTCTGGCTGGGCGTCGATTCGTGTACGAGTGCGAGAATGAAGTGGAGTAAAAAGAGAAAGTGTAGATCGCCGAGTAGTGCTGGTGGTTTCTCATTTTTTCTGTTTGGCACTCTATACGCATTATACTATAGCGCAGGAACAATTTTTTTGAGTAGTGTCTGAGGATTCGGGTAAGGATGCAGTATCGAAGCCAGGTGCACAAAGTTCACGCCGAGTCGAGTTCCGTTGATAGTACTGTGGGCAAGGACGACCGATACGCGCTGATGCTGATTTTTTTTTGAGTTGCTTGCCCAGCGTAAGCAGCACCATCACGTCCATTGCGTTGCTCGGTCAGCGAAGCACCATAGTGTCAAGATGTATTTTGTACAAGCATCTTTATTTTATGTTCTCAGCCGGTCGCCCCGGTAGACTAGTGGTCAGCTTCAAAGAACACTGGTAATGGTACCCAAGTTCAAATCCCACCGTCGTGAGACTTTTTTTTTTTTCAAAGGGGCCAATTGCTGAGAGCGCCTTCGTTGCGTGGGTAGGCGAAATTCGACGCAAGTCGACGAGGGAAGAAATTGCTGAAATCTTCTAGCGATGAAAAATGCAACTCAAGTACCGGGGGGAGAAGAGCCCACTTAGTGACCCCGGATCTGAGTTACGACTGAAGAGGGAGAGAGAGAAGAAGGGCGAAGATAATAAACGGGATAGAAGAAGAGAAAAAAAAAGTGAAGACTAAACAATCAAGTTTTCGGTATGATGTTGATACTGCTGCTGTATGCCTGCGACTGAAGTACCCATCGAACACTGATCCGCGGTACCTAATACCAGGTACCTCTGAACGTTTTTAGAAAGAACGTACGGAGATACATGGCTTCCATTCTACACGGCATAGGAACGTATTCCCCTCGGCCCTTCCCCACCCAATCTTCTTGCCCCCCCCATCTAGCAGTGACTGAGTAGCTTAGTGGTCTATCCTTTTTGAATCGAGCTAAATGCGTGGTCTAGAAGGTACTATTGTATAATTCCCAAAAGTGGGTCGGATGTTGAAATCTCGCCGGATTCGTAATTTTTGCTTTTCGAGCGTGCGCGCTGGAGACAATACGAATGGTCATGATAGTGTGCCTTTATACACCAGTAGCGCGTGACGAGGGGAGGGCCCTGGAAATCATTGTCACTTTGTTGGGCTAATAAGGGCATAGGATGCAGGTTACAGCTTTATCCGAGTATCACGCTTAGAGACAGCAGTATTAATAGTCGGGCAGAGCATTGGGTGTACTAAAATTTTCGGTGTTTTTTACGTGGAGTTGCGCTGAACCAGATGTGAATTGTGGGGCCTTGCCTTGTATGCCGTACGCACGGAGGGTCTTTTGATTTTTGCAATGGTGAACCACACACATGACATGTCGTTACACTGTCAGCAGCATAGACTGGTTGGATGTCGGACACGTATCATACGATCGTCGTGTGTGTACGAACAGAGGGCATGAGCTGAGACGAAACCAATTTGCATGTGATGTACTGCTGACTATGTCCCGTCAAGTACGCACAGGGCAGTGTAAATAGCGGTCGACGATAAATGCATGTGGGTTCGATGTCAGACCAGCCGTTATCGATGACAGGTAAGTATTTTTTGCAGTGGGAAAGTAGGAACTTTAGTGGTAAAGAGGAATTGACAAGCTGTGAACAAAACACCCGAAGCAGACCTAATCGCTCGATTGCACGCCTTGTCCCTTGTGTGTGTTGGGTCGATGCTGCGGAGGCGACGTTTTATTTCACCCAGGAGGATAAGCTGGATGACCCGAGCTGCGGCGACACCACGAGACCAGACAAAGGGGTAGCCGCAGCGGAGGCAACAGCAGTAGTGTCTGGGTATTTGGGTGGTTTCAAGGGGAATGTGACTGCCTGTGAATCTGGATGTATGGTCTAATTGTTTGTCTTTCAGAACTGTGTTTCTGGTCCATTTCGATCCCGCGAAGATTTGTTCTCGTGTTCTGCGTAGTCTCAACGTCAAGTAATTTTCAAACGGGGAGATCTATGCTATCTTGCTTCACCGTCGTGATCTGTGTATCTATGGCGGGAGTAGGGGATAAGGGGAGACTCTTGTTCGGAGGAACGGGGTTCCTTGCGATCTCTAGCAGTACTTTTCTCGACTTGATATATTTTTTTATTGGTATGACCACTCCTATAGTATTTTTCTGGGGAGTTTTGCGAGTAAGCTTTTAAAGAGGCTGGAAAGAGACCAGGAAGCGCCTGGGGGCGTGTGCGGTCCATGATGAAAATGTTTCTCGATGAGGGAAGTTTGGATGGTCCTCCGAAAATTGAGGGAGGTTTTTCGAAACTATAGGATTGACGGGACACTGAAATGCCAGGGGACGGGTACGGTCCGGATTGAATGCTTTTGATTTTTCGTTTCTGATGGATAGCCACTGATTATTTGTCGAATGGAATTTGGCCCATACTCGGAGAAATGTAGCATACACGTGGTGAGTGAGAGAATGGAATTTCAACGATTGCGTTCGTGTCGAGTTTTATTATTCCCGATTCAGCTAAGTGAGCTCCGTACTGGGTGCCAGTACACCATGGTATCCAAGTAAGGTAATCGAGGATAATCAGAGAGGAGTAGTTTGTGGTTTTGTGGTTCAGAGCCGGCGTCCCCGGTAGCTTGATGGGTAGTCCGCGCGCCTGTCAAGATCAATTTCGGGGGTTCAAGTCCCACCGAGTGCATGCTCAGGGGCTT
>JBBMHQ010111635.1:0-21150 GCA_037834295.1 Postelsia palmaeformis
ATATTTGTGAAGTATTTGAACACGATGTTTGTGAAGTACCAGGTATTTTTTAACCCCCACCCCTTCCTCGTCCCAACTTCTTGTGTTTTTTATTCGCGTCGAATTCATGGAAACGCAACCAGGGGACATGGACAAGGTGAAACGGATCGAGAAACGCCTCGAGCCGGATGAGATGGAAGGGTGGCGATGAAAGCCATCGCGATTCATGCCGTTAGTGGGATGCCTTGTTCATGAGTGCAGTTGGCGCGGATTTTTTCCTTTGAAAATTCGATCCGTCGAGCGGAAGCGTTAAGCTACTATGAGTTGACGATCAAATTGCAACGAACGAGTATTATTGTAGTTACGTTATAGTTGATGCATTTTGACCGGAGAACATGGCGTGGAAAAAATCCGGGAGTTGGTGTGGAATTTTCCCAGACTTTTCTCCTCGAGTGGAACGAAATATTCGGTGTTGGCGATGAAAGGACGAAAGCGCTACGAGCGCTACTTCTATTAATAGCTCCGGTTGCGGATGCTTTCAAGATTAGCGCAGTCGGCGTGGAAGATTCCGGGAAAATTTGCCTCTTCAAAGAAAATAATGAAGTTTGAATCGGAGGTGTGAGGTAAAAGCTCTACGTACGAGTTCTAGTTCCGGTTGTGGATGATTTTTCTGATGAGGGCATAGATTCCTTGTCTGTATGATCTAGCCTATGTTGCCGAGTGGGGGGCGTTTATTCTGCGCCATTTATGCAAGACTTACTTCCTGCGTAGAATCTGTGGTGTGTAGATAGATCCTTGCACAGCATCTCTCATAACGACAGATCGATGATCTAAATGGTACCACTACTACTACTGCTGTAGATCATGTTGTCTGAGGTGTAGGGTGTGCAATCTTTGCACTTTCTTCCGATGTTTGCTTTTGAAGAGATCTTCGTAGAACACATCAGTCGGTTACGTAGAAGCGGCGAGGCCAGCTCGCCCACTTTTAGAATCACCGAGGCTGTGAATATAACAGATCGGCTACAACTACTGCTGTATACACTCGAACATTTCTTCTGCAGATGAATCTCAGCAGTAAACACCCGATCTTCCTCATTGAGAATTGCCTAATTAGGCTTTCATTGCCGTTCAGACGAATAACTCATTTTTCACTTTCATTTACATCGAAATTGTTGCCAAAAAATGCCAGAGTGTGTGCTTTATTGCTTTTTTGACATCGTCCAATCATGCTCCGTAGAAATGGTGGCATCCGATCAGATTTCCGGTACCAAGACAGATACTGCCCCCTACTGGATCCTAGCACGCGTCTGTCTGTTGTTGTACGAGTATAGGCAATGTGCATGCACGTATCAATAAAACCACAATACCGCGGTTTCGTACGGTTTCCGACCTCATCGCATGAACCGTTTCGAACCGTGGCCTCATATAGCATAGACCGTACGAAACCGTGACCCTTTACGTAGCACAGTCGTTCCGCGGCTCATGGAACCGCGTTTTATTTACGGTTTCGAGTTAACCGCACCGGTTAACAATATTTCAACAGTTTTTGGCACCGTATCTTGATACACGGTGCGGTACGGTTTCGATGCTATCCCCACTCCGGTGCCGTTCTATGAAATCGGAAATCCTTACGGTGCGGTTTTGTCACATATTATTGGAAATGCTATCGTGCGAACCCTAGGGGCCCATCTTGACGGGAAACTTTGGTCGGGAATAAATTGAAATTCCGATTATTTTTTTAGACAACTAGTATGCCGTTCCCCCAAAAGACCTCAAACACGTTTTTTTCGAAGTCAAATTTAATTTCATCGACGTTAACATTGCATTTACAACTTAAGTTCCCCGGTAAGAGGGATTTCGAAAAAAAAACGTGTGTGGGTTCGGCCTACTATTTAATAGTTGTCAATTAAAAAAAACGTAATCATTTTATTATCAACTTAAGTTCCCCGTTAGGGCAACTTTAGTTGGAAACAATTTCTTCAATTTCAATGAATTTTAATTTGATTTCGAAAAATAAAACGTGTGTGCAAGAACAGGTTGGGGGGACGGCCTGAGTGCCGGTTCGGTGCGATTTTAAGATGTAACCTAGGGCGTGCGTTTCGTTTTGTTTTACGATATATCGCAAACGTGCGGTTGGGTGCGGTTTTCCTAGAGGAGAGCAAAAAAACTCCACGTGAGGTGCGGTTGAGAGCACCGATCGGATCCGAGAAAGAAAAAACACGCCGTGTGTGAAGAACCAACCCTGAAATCTTGGAGAAAATACACTGGGGGGTACCCGTGTGACATCGTCGATTGCCTACTGTATGGACGAGTCAGCAGTGGTGGGACTGCAGACGGGAAACTTGCCGATTTCATCTACGGAACAGTCGCTGCGTGATAAGATGATACTGGTCCAGTGGCGCAGCATACCAACGATGCTCAAATCACTACCCGGGCTTATCCATAATATATACCTGGTACCCCTCACGATGCTCGTACTCGTTGAAGGTTGAAACACTAAAAATAGAGATATCTTGGTTTTGGTCGCTATCCTCGCGGAGCGAGAGAGGGTTCAACCATTTGAGAACCGCAGCCCCATTTTGGGATAAACTACTTGAAAGTTCGGCTGGCTTTGTCCCCAAAAACCGGACCACACCAGTCCTGAAGGGGAGATAGTCCAGTAGCGCGCCACTAATCGTCCGGCGATGGAGAGAGGCCCGAAAGGGTGTAAGAGCGACGATACCAGCCCTTGTAGCTCGTCACCAATAAACGTGCGGCGATGCAGATGTAATGATGTGTAAATAGTTCTTATGGGCAAGAATCGTCAACGAATATCCTTGCTCGTCTTTCTTTACTCCGGGGTGAGACAACACCAGAGATATCATTGTTGCGGTGGCTAATCTACCCTCGGGGTCCGAAAGATCAAGGACTGCAGCGAGTACCGTCCAGGGAACAGCCTACTGGAATTCGAATGATTTGTCCCCAAAACAAGACTGCGGTCTTGAAAGGGAGATGATAACTCAGTAGCGTCTCGCGAATCGTCCGGCGATGAAGGCATACGACAACATACAGACGCAGCGATAATGACGTGAAGGGACCTCACGAACGAACATTATCCCTTTGACTATCGTTTCTTGTTCCGGCCTCTGCCTGCTTCGTGTCAAAAGTCTCATCAGGAGCCCTACGCACGCCGTTTACAACTGAACAAGAAAGGTTAGTGCAGTTATTTCACTGCTTGCTGTGTTTCCTTCGCGTCTTTGTTGCATGCTTACATAATCTTATATCATAACATACAGTGAAGAAATGATGTGATTTCGACGAGGATTCCTTTTTCTTGCCTTCCAAGAAATATTGAATACGCTCACATCACAAATTTGATTGGAGACGCACAAAAAAAAATGTGAAACCTCATATTTTCCCTGGGAAAATATTGAGCGCAAAGCTCGAGTAAAAAAACAGATATTATAATGCAAACATGAAGCACACGATATACCACAAAGTTAGATTTGACGTCCCTTCAATAGCATTATTAACCGCTCGTCGCTCCCAGACGGCAAGCAACAACAAACTGTACCACCGAAGGGTGAGGTCACTTCTGGGAGAACAACCATAAACAACACCACCACCACCCTCAAGAACTAGCTCGACAGCACAATCAATCCGATAAAAAAGTCAGCGCTACTAGCATGGCCGAAGGTGAGAGATGAAACCGACCGGAAGCCAAACCCTTCGTAAAGCCTGCTGTTACAGCAGTTTCGCTCGACTTTTCTCGTGTTTGGGTAGCTAGGCCAGCTCGAAAAACAAAACAAGATAGGAAAACGGGGGCCAAAAGGGCGCTCGGTGGCAAAAGGAGGGGGAGGTGAGTCCAGCTCCTCGGCTCAAACCGGGCGAGGTATCTACTATAAGCCAATATACCGTATGTCCCCCTTAACCCCCCACCTCTCTCGCGAAAAAAGCTCTTATCGAAACACCAACGCAGAGTCGGAGAAACACTACCGCACGAACAGCTCACGAGAAACAAGAGGAATACGCAACAAGTACAAATAATAATCGCACACAAGTTTTCGAGTTCGTACTTGGGGCTGCATCTGCACTCGGCAACAACCTCTTGAATAGCCTGGTCCATTCCCTTCGTCAGCGAGGTTTTCATCAACGCGAGCATTTCAACCATCTTCTGAGTGAATGTGGGTTACAACTACAACATCGTCATTGTCCATCCGCGCATTACTCCCCCTTCTCCGACAGCAACACGCCGCTTTTGCCCGCATCTCAGAAACAAAATTTTTCAAAATCTCCGCGACGCATGACAGTCAACGCCCGCTTCGTCAAACTTCGAGACCCCTCCAACACCACAAGACGACGCTTCACCACCGCAACGCAATGGGCCTGCTTCAAAAGTCCACACGCGGGCGTAAGGCCAACGTTATCACAGGAGAAGAAAAAGGCCTGAGTAAGTGTCACTAGAGGCATTTAAGGAAGTCTAAACTAAACCAAAAAGCCCTTCCACTTTGAGGGACTTCAGGAAAACGGACAAAGGATTGGGCACACACAGCCCGGTGGCCAGTCCCGCTCAGAAACCCTCACTACCCAGCGCATTCCTGTATTTTCAGTCTCTCGGCGAGCGTCTTGACAAACAGCAGCAGCAGCACAACGGCCCATCTCACTCAATCCGACCCGGTGTCCGGTTAGTGAAGGTTCATGACGGTCTTCATCTGGTCGTACATGACCAAAACGAGCGCGGAGCCGACCGTCCGGAGAGCGTTCGCCCCGGCGCCCTTGAACAGCGCGGAACCTCCCTCCTCCGCGATGATCTTCTTGAAGCAGTCGGCGGTACCCTTGTACATCCACTCGGCGGGGGGCTTCTCCGACTGCATCTGAAGGCGACGACGGATCGTATCGAACGGGTAAGAAGCGTATCCCGAGAGGATGGCAACGGACTGCGCGATCATGAACTTAGATCCCAGCCCCTTGATCCCCTTGTCGTCCTTGTAGGGGTTCTTCTCGCGGAAGGTGTCGTAAAGGCCGAAGTACACACCACGGTAGGGGATGATACCCATCACGGAAACGCCGAAACCGTTGTAGAGACCCAGCACGCCCTTGGGCCCCCTTGCGGTACGGCTGAGGCAGTCCCACAACCCGTTGAAGTCGCGCTTTCCGGTGCCCACGTCGGACGCAAGACGGGTACTGCAGTGAAAAAAACGGCAAGGTTTCGCAGGATGTTGGAGGCATGCGTAGGAGGGGGCGAAGGTGTGGTGGAAGCAAAAAAAAAGTTAGAGTCAGAGGTATCATGATATTCAACAGGTACTCATCGATTGGTCGAGCCCTCACCAATACAAACGGGGACGGGGTCAGAAATTTGTCTTCGAGGGACGGCGACTTGATTCGAAGCAATACCTGCATCCGAAAATGAGAAACTGTTCATGCTCCAATCTTTTCCACTGCTGCTCCATGGGCACTCCACTTTGGCTCGGATTACAAAAGACTACCTGGTACACGACAACAGAGTATGCAGTATCGATAATTATCTATGCGGTTTTTGAACTGTAGGACGCGAGTTGTATAGTGATAGCGCATCAACACCTATCTACAGGTGTACAATCTATGACACTGTATGTAGGCTAGAAGGACGACCGTCATTTTTTACACAAATATACAGTAGAACACAAGAAAACACACCGCTGCTTCGTATATTTTCGGTTTCTTGAGAATATGAGGCGGGTTAAGAACAAGAACACAAAACACGCACTTTTTCATCTTCGGGAGAAAAACTAGGTATCTCCAAGAGCACACGACAAGAAACGCGAAGAAAAAAAGAAACAATCTGTACCAAGAAAAAAAAACGTATCTGGTACCGCACAACACTCGATGTAGATAGGTACACTACCCCCCCTGGCGATTTTCAAAGCTGGCTTTCTCGAGAACGGGGATGGCGTACTAGGTATGCCGAGCGATGCATGCATGCAACCTTCTCAGCGAGATTTTTCCAAAGCCATCATTATCGTTGGGTGGGCCCCACATGTTTCGGGGGGAATCGGGCTTGAATCTCGTCCCACGGCCTTGTTCCTTGTTCTCTTGCACGTTGGACAAAATATACCATATAAACCTGGTATCACTAGCTTTGGGATATTGATGTCGGAGCCGAGATCGATACGCTTACCGATAAACCAAAGTGATACGATTTTGATATTTGATACCAGGTACCTCGTAGCTTTCGTCCCGTGCCCATCAGTAGATATAATCGGTAGCACCAAAAACACAAAGGAGCCAGGAGATGAACAAGGGCAAAATACGGTCGATAGGTTATACCTGGTATATCCGAAGTTCGAAACTTTCGATTCCATGTCTCAACACTACTCACCACCCGCAGCTTAATACAGTACATAGCTACGATACACAGGACGCAAACATGAGCTGAGGAAACTTCCGATCTGACGCCAAGGTGAGTTCGTATAATCAACTTCTGCTCTTTTCGGCGACGTCATCGACGATTGAAAAATCGCCATACACTTGTTGACGTCGGCTCCGACGACGTTACTCAAGGTACAGCAGTACTTATAGTCAAAATGTAGAGTGGGCAACCGAACACGATCGGCGTGCGTGTCCTACGCATTAAACCGGGTTTCGTACCCGTCAACATCCAGCACACCCAGTATGCTTGGCGATTCTTCATATCAATATACCAGCTCTGTGGTAGCGAAGTCACGTGAGAGCTATTATACTACGATTCAACGTATTCAGCAGGGTACACGGTGGAGGCGCGATGGGTGTGTTCGCTATCGTGTCACAGAGACGGTGCGCGTACGAACACCAATGGGACTTTTTTAATCGCGTGCGCCTCTGACGCACACCAGCACGGCACATGGCGGTTACGCACTCCGGTCTCTCCTGGATGTCGTCGCCTCAAATAAAAGTTAGCTAGAGAGGGTCAACTCTCTTGCCGCTGTTCATACAACTCCACACTTGGCCATGAATATATATATACCGATTGACCACGGGCATCAGGGTCACAACAATTATTCGAAAAAAACAAAGTCCAACGGCAGCGATCACAACCGCTGCAAAATTGTCATCCGAGGCAGCGGGGGGAGTGAGACAGACGCTCATGTACAGCTGTACTGTCCAGTCTTGAGGCACGGGAAACGCCGCTTGCTTGAACTGAATTATGTTCACATAATTCGACACGATAATTGATCGTGCTTTGCGTCACGTCGTCATCTCCGGACTACTGCTGTAGTGCACATTCTCTCCTTCATGTATGATCACAGAAATACACGTACGTGTGCATCTCCGATATCTGAACTTGCACCAGACATGTTAACCCTTTCAGTATTGCATCCCGTCTTGAGGGCAAACTATTTGGAATTGGAGTTGGTTGTTCCCAAACGGGACTGCAGTTCTAAAAGGTCAATGGTCAACTCAACAGGCCAGAAGTGCACAATACAATGACGTTGCTGCTGGGATCCAGCCCGGCCCCGCCCGAGCACAAACTAGATTCATCGTGCTTGGCGGCATATTATTGCTTGAAGCTTTCGCATCGCCTTGCGTGTGCGGTCTATCAAACCGATATTTTTACCCACGGACGACATCAGACATACACTTAATGTCCGCCCTGAATTATACTACATACTTGACGTTTTTGAAAGTAGCCCACTGCTGAAAATAATACGTGATGGCGGGAGGAAATACTACAGCACCTCGTGTTAATACTTCGTGTATACATATCCTGCTACCGGTATTGATGGGACAGGAACAAAACAAAACAACCACCCTCCCAAACGTCTAGCACCACGATTTACGTGCACTTCTTTGACGCGGGCAAGATGCCGGCAGACATACCAACAGGAAATAACATGCCCTGCCTGTCAAAGGATGTAGGGCCCCGAGTGTTTGACGCTAAACCTTCTATTAATAGTGAAGCACTAAAGTTTGCGTCGGTCAAGGCAAATCACAAGTTCCCGCCTACCAGTACAGCTAGAGTAGGTACTTGTCAACTATTCATGTCAAGAATACTTGTAACCCCTTTGCGACCACAACAACGACAACTTTTGTGCCATCAATCGCTGAAGAGCAAGCGAAGCGAGAGCGCCCAGCAGTACCGTACCGATAGGATTGTTTTGAGCCCATGCCGTTCGATCGCTTGCATTGTACCTCCCGACACCAATTCGTTTTATCCCCGTACGCAGCACAGTGACCTGTGCTGTAACCGTCACTTTTTACATCAATCTCTCAAATTCCCTGGAGGACAAAGTGCCGTCTTCAGCAACAGCTCTGTAGCTCTCGCCGAGGCGTATTTCCCGGACACTTTTCTACTGGTGGGCCACGCAGGTCTTCCGTTACGACTCTTTCCGGAAAAGCAAATACCGTTTTGATTATAATGCTGATACATGGACCGTCCTCACATTGACGGACAAGAGTTGTTAGAAATAGAGTCGCCCACTCACGCGTCTGTCATTGACTATCTTGTCTCACCGATCGAAAAAAAACAGATATCCATCGTTCTTCACGTGCTCTTCCCGTTTTGGGGAAACTACTGGAATTATAGCGCATTTACTAGTGGTACAGCAGTTACAAAGGGGACGTGGAGTTTGTACGTCTGTACGGAATCACTCAACATACACCAATATGGAAGGTCCAAGAGAAGCTGTGACAAGGCAGGAGGTGTGGACACACGTTGGTAGTGGATGATAATAGAGGGGTTTTGCCCGTGCGTTTTTTCTTCCTTCAATCGTCCCTTTCACTTTTTCCACCCAAACTCGTAGGAGGTTTTACCACTACTGTAGAGGCCCTTCTGGCCAAGCCGTGGTCACAGGTGTCTTGATCATTTCCCCCCCGGTACGTGCCTTCATTTTTGTCGCGCATAGGGTTCAGCATTTCTACTGCTCGTCGATGTTCATCGGGTGTTACTCACTCACGGGCTTTCCGCTAATCAATTTCTTTCATGTAAGAAAAAGACTTTGAGTATGCACTCGGGGAGACTTGAACTCACTACGTAAACTGATCTTGATAGGTGCGCGGAATACCTGCCAAGCCACCGGGGACGCCAGGAGCCGACCAGATCCCTACGCCAGTCAGAAGTGCTCGTGTGCTTTGCTTGCTTCGGGTTCGGCCGGCTAGTAAGATGTACTTGAATATACTAACACGTTGGACGGCCGGGTTTGGATGCTGTGGCTTCGAGACTTTTCTCGAGTAAAGACTGATTCAGCCGCGTACATGACCAAGTGGTATCGTACCCCCTAACCAATCAGTGTGTAAATATAGCCACAGCAGCGAAAACTTGCACGATCGACGCTGCGAGGTTATGCGAATAAAAAGCGCGCCAATCGGGTTTTGCGCATCACCATCATTTGGCATCATCTCACCCATCACCACGATATCTGTTGTTGGAAGTCGGAACATTGATGGGTGGCTATGCTACGCGTCCTCGTGTTCAAAGGTGATGATCCGTCTCTGGCCCTCGATCGAATCTGCAACACTTTCCTCTATGATACTGCGACGTACAGAGTATATATTAATAGTAAGCAGTACGAGCCACTTTTGTATCAAGTTCCGTACGGCAGACTGGACATCACAAATACCACGCACGTCCTCCATTTGATGATCGGATTGGATGTAGCGGCTGGTGTTGATAACACACTTCGAGACGTGGTGAAAGAAAGGTCGCCTGTTTCACTAATCCTATCCTGTTGTTTGCTCCTATACCGGGTTTTGAGCCCGGCCGTCACGTCATCACAGGTGTGTGGTTTTGAGCGGTGCTTTTGGATAGATGGACGATCGACGTCATCATTCAGACAGAACAAAAACAAATCGTAGAAAAAATCACGAAAGACGACACGAATTACAAGTCGATACCCTCTTACATACTTACGAGCGAATGATGCCGATGGCGCGCGGTCAGCCATAATCTCACGGTATAGCAGCACGCACGGCGGCACCTTCTGCTGTTGCGTCAATACATGGCCCAGGCTGGTTTGGCACTCCCGAGAGGCACACGACACGTGGCTACGAAACCGCTCTAGCCAAAAAAAAGATTCGCGCGGGATTTGCTGGGTGAAGCAAAATGGATACCTGGTAGTACGTACGCCTGCCTACGAGTGAGTCAAATTTCAAGTCAATGACGAAAAATAAAAAACGTTTCTTGTTCTCTGACGAGAACCAAACGTGTGATGCGGGAGAGAGACTTGAGGGAGAACCGAACGGCGCGTGTAGGACTTGCAATACTCAACAACAGTTTCGACGTAGGGAGGGGTGGACATGCGAAGGCAAGGGAGCAATGCACCGGTTCGCTTGGATGGCTACAGCAGATTTTTAGGGTTCATTCACTTTGGCTAGCTTGGAAGGGCACGGCTTTGCCTCTGCAGGAACAATCCCACGCACGAAACGAATCAAATCGCTCCCATTTTAAGTACACCGGGCGTGTGGCGTGGTTATGCACAACGTATGGCTTTCCGGGAGGCCCAGCACCGCGTTGCGGAAGCGCTCAGCTTTAGACGACTTACCGGGCGTAGTCGAGGGGGTACACGAAGCACAGCGAACCAGCGCCCGCGAGACCGCCGGAGGCCATGTTGATCGCGAAGAACTTGCCGAATTCCGTCTTGGGGTTGGCCTTAGGGAACAATCCCTTGATGGTGTCCTTGAAAGCGAAGTTAAACGCTTGGGTGGGGAAGTACCGAATGATGTTGGTCATGTTCCCGCGCCAGAACGCCTTGAGCCCCTGCTCACTGTACACGCGCGTGAAGCAGTTCCCGATGCCAGTGTAACGGGGGATCTCTCCGGACTTGATGCGGGGGTTGGCATCCTGAGTCTGGATGATAAGCTTTACGCGCTCGATCGGTGCCGTGCACGTCTTGGCGACGGCACCGCTGACTCCTCCGAGGGCGAAGTCCACCAAGAAGTTGGACTTTGCCTTGGTTTCTCCCATGGTGCTGAGGGTATGCGGATTCGGGGGAAAACGCTAACACTCAACGGTGTGGGGCAGCAGCTTTTTGACGGCTGTCTGAGGCGCCTGGAGGAGGAGAGCGGTCGCGGGCGAGCAGGGCGAGGGTTCTGGAGGCCTCGGGTGGCCCTTCCCCCGCCACGAACAGGCACCGCCAAAAAACGGCCATCCGAATGAAATGAGAAACCCCGGGAAACGGGGATTTTTGAGCGAGGGTAGACGCACCGCCCTGGAGGTGTGGCCTGAGCAGTGTGGACTGGACGCTGCGAAGTAGTTGTTTGACCTCAGCGGAGAAGCAATTCAAAATATGGCAGTCAACACCGCACCCGTCAAGTGGGCGCAGCGAGCTGACAGCATTTACCTGACGCTAGACCTTCCCGATGTGAAGGACGAGCAGCTGAAGCTGACCAAGGACATGCTGTCTTTCAGGCAAGATTACAAATATCGGCACACACATTGCAAGATCGTGAGCAGTGTGTTTGCTCTTGTGTGCCCTCCTCCCCCTGCCCTGTTGGTTGACCAGCTAGTGAACAACCACGCTTTGGGGAAAGCTTGCCGCAGCTAACTCCTTCAGGTGTCTGGTTTCACTTCGCGAACGTGTCCGTAGCTTTGCTGAATATAGGGGGGTACGTGATTTGCGTGTAAACATTGATCGTAGTCTGCCGTCCTCTGCTTCTGGAAGTAAGTCCCAACTCAACTAGCTCTATGGATGGCACAGCAGCAGCACCACCAGCAGAGGGAGCAAGAAGGCAGCATTGGTAGCCCAGGATCGATCGATCTTTGCGCATCGCAAGTAGCCCTCCTGAAATCCGTGCCACGTTTGTCTACCAGCTGCCTTTGCCTACGTTTCTCGGGCGACCCCCTTTTTTTTTCAAAAGTCCGTGCACACATAGCGAATTTCAGACGTGGGAGCGCTGCTCCGCCGTGTATATGTTTTCTCTGGAGCGCAGAGAGAGCGAGGCGCGAAGCTGCGATGAATATTCAGGCTGTACGAAAATGACCTCTCTTTGGATACGGGATCGAGTCGTGGCTTTGTTGCAGCGTTCATAGCTACCGGTATACGCTCAGCAGATATTGTGAGTAAAACGCTCCGGGAGCATTTCGTGCCGGTCTTATGAAATCTGTCTGGAGTTTGAACTGCTGTTGCCAAGTTTACCTTTCGCAGTATCTACCACTATGGGCGGAAGTACAAGGTCTGTCTCATCTGCATATTTGTCTGTGAACGGTCCTTATATACACGTTCTGGGTGGTATACAAGCGGGAGATTCGATGCCTACATACACTCTGCAAGGGGGGCACCCTGGCTCAGCAGCAGTTATGTACGCCCGTCAAAGAAACACGCAATACGTAGTACCGTGCAGAAATCCACCAAATGCGTTTCGGGGGGAGAGAGTGGAAGATCGTCACATCATCGCCATGCGTTGTATTCATTTTTCTTGACATTTTGTTGATTTTTTCAGTGGTGTCGATGACCTTAGTCACCCCGGACCATTGGATCCAGTTCTCGGCCCGGATAATAATGATGTTCCAGGATGTTCCTGTACTTTTTTTTCGCCTCCTATCGTAGGACGCCTCCGACGCGGCCCCCCTCACCAACCGGCGCTCGGCCAGTGTACTGCTTCCACCCGATATACTGATTGACTTTGACCTCAAGCACAATCGCTACTGACTGAGTCAGGCAGTGTCCAGCCCTATTTTATACCGATACCTATCACCGGGCACAACTTGCGTGTTGTGAGGTCGTACCGGTATACGGGTATACCAGGTGCTGCATCTGTTTACGAGTACAGCAGTCTCTCACTTGGACTTTGTAGTCTAGAAGAGACCCATTTAAACTGCACGCTTGTTGAAATAAACTCAAACTTGTAAGTAGACTGGTACCTATGTATATTAACCTCAGCAACTCCGAAGGACTTGAGACTTTGCATGCGCCCACGTTTTGGCGCAAACCACTCGAGGTAAACGCCGACAATGCCTGCATGTCTTTATGCTCTGAGGCGAGAAGCCGAACTAACTTATTCTGTTCTGCGTGCGCTATCCTCTAATGCTGGCGCAGTACGAATAGTATGCACATACACGTCCGGATGGGAACAGCGATCGGGACGGTATGCGTGTTGTACATAAAGTGCTCTCAGCCTCTGCTGTCCCGCGAGCCGCGAGTACTTTCTGTTCAGCATCAAGGAGCCCTGCGAGTTTTCTTGGCTTTTGCGCGAAAAACCCCAGTGAAAAGACATGTTTGGCGTGTGCTCGCCCGCTTGCTTCTGCTGTCAGGCGAAGCTCCGACTCCTGCCTCAAAACAGCGGCAGTTGTCCCTCTTCGCCGGTTGAGTAGTGCCGATTGCGCGCTATCTTCTGCTGTCAGGCGAAGCTCCGACTCCTGCCTCAAAACAGCGGTAGTTGTCCCTCTTCGCCGGTTGAGTAGTGCCGATTGCGCGCTATACTTGGCACACATGAGCAACTGGGATGAACCAGCAGCGTGCGGACCGCTGTTGTAGTTCCGATTGCTGCTAGGTACTATTAATAGTATTATATACCGATGTTGTTTTCTGGCGCATACCGGCACTATACAGCAGTAGAGAGACCGGCTCTACTGCTGCACACAGAAAGTCGCCCGCCCCGCTGATGGGAAACGCCACTTTGACCAATTGGCGTCGAGGCTCGACCCCTTATTCTGTCGCCACTAATACTGTATTATTAATAATAGTGTGCACCTGTGGCTGGATTATTGGCTATAGTCTAAGATATGGGTCATGAAACCCGACCTTGACGAGCACCTTTTCTTCAAATTTCTCATTTATTCTCAGTTCTAAAACTGACCCTTTATTCTGGTAATTGCAGGTCTGTCTGTTCGCATTTCTTGTATTTTCGAGCTTATTTTAGTTCGTTCCATCAATCGAGATGTTAGTGCGTTACAGGCACTGGTCACAGGTGATATTTATAGGACGTATTCGACCACTACAGACCTCAATACCTGGTATACTTGAACATACAATACCACCAAGCAATATGTAGCCCTACAATGTATTCAGCACACCGGACCATCATACGACATAAAACTACCATATCACATACGACCGTGGTGATTCTTCCATATAGCAAATCCACCAAACCGTTCCATCATACCATACCAACATATTATACGAAGTATTACATACCATGCCACACCACACACCGTAACGTACCACGTACCATACCACACCCATACTGTACCGACACCACCCGAGGGGCTTAACCTTACGAGGACACGGGACGAGCATGCCCCGCGCAGAAAGCAGTCGAACGCGATCGAGTGTATCTACCATCATACTGCTGTACCAACACCACAAGTATGCACGTAAGGAGCAGAAGGCGTGGAGGAGAGCATTCGCGAACGAGGGAAACATTGTTGGATTTGAATAATCCCACCGCTGTGTGTTAAGCTCTAGTCTGTAGAAGCCCCACCCACACAAGGGTTAAGGCTGTTGAACCGAGGCTCGACCCTACGAGGGCAATAGTAAAGCATGCCCAACATCCTTGTAGATAATAAATAGTAAGCATGCACGCAAGGAGCAGGCAGCGTTGAGAAGAGCATGCCCCGCACTGAGAGGAGCACTCGAGCACGCATATGGCACATCTATTTGCTATTGCTTGTCTTGCACAAGACATCGCAAACCGATACCCAAGGGCAAGGATGGCAGAGTCTCAGCTCTCGATCCTTGGAATAATTCGAGGGCCGTGTACTTTTCTACCGTACTTCGTAGATGCACGCCGCTCAACCACACGAGCGAGATACCCGTCACCACCGCCAATGTCGCTGGTGTTGATGTACGTACACGTTTTGATAGTAGCAATATGTTAATTGCTTTGGGTTCGTGCTACACCGGGCATAGCTGGGCTGGGCGTTTCAATGATGGCGTGCTGTGCGCTGTGTGCTGCTGCTGCATGTGTCTGTGCTCACGTTGCCTTGTTTCCTCACGATCTCAATCCCTGCTTGTTCGCTGGAAATTGCTGGGAAACGTGCTTCAAATATGCAATTGGGAAAGAAGTGCCGAAGTGCAAATTTAAGGCGAATCCGCGTCTCACAGCAGTGGTCTGTCGTGGCCGGAAATATGAGCGTTTTTTTCTTCTCGTTCTCAGTAGGCTGTGGAAGAGTCTGGTGCATCACCATATCAACAACACGAAGCAGAAGTACAGGATGTGTAAGACCCTTCCCGAGCCACGAAGAATTGATAATATCCTCGCCCAGCAAGTAGTACCGATAGCCAGCATGCAGACGCTCAGTCTGAGCCAAACACGGCCTGCCGGGGTGCCGTCTGTGCCGGTGCCGACTGGTCTCTCTCGTCACTCTCACCTACTCCAACTGCAAATTGCACGAAAAAAAAGACATGCACACGACTGTAGGAAGGGCGCTCGAGTGCATTCCGTCGAGGACAATAGCAATCTCTTCACGTATTTGTCGTGAGAAAACGAGCCCCACTTTCTTACGCTCGGAGCCCCTCTCAACAACAGCAGCGGTGCATCAGCTGTTGTTGTTCTCACATTAACTCTCGAACGAAAAGGAGTCCCTGGTCACGCAAAGGTGCTGGAGCCCTATTAATAGGAATATCCGAAAACCGGTTGAAAATCGAGGTCCGGGTGCCTTCAAATATATGAGACGGAGAAAGCGCACACAAGATGAAATCAATGTGCAAACTGAACTATTATACAGCAGCAGTGACCTGACCGCGGGAATATTCTCTCAACTACAACATATAGATTGAATTCCCCCCGTTCCCACCACCGACCCAATAGTGGCTGCTGACTACAGCGGCTGCTGTCTAGGGTGCTGCCTGCACCATACGAAACGCACGGTAGTCGTGAGCACAGGGAGGAACACGCCTGCTGTCTGGGGTGCTGCCAGAGAGAAAAACTCGCGAATACGCAGTGAAAAAGGAGCAATCAAACACTACCATCACACTAATATTAACGATCGCCATCTATTCCTGGACTGTCTGACACAAAAGGTGTACGTAGCACACCCATGATACCACGACCCTCATCATTGCGGGGGTTATTCCCCATGAAGGGTATACAACTCGTTACAAATACCAGTGACTTGAATAACAAGTAGATACTACTGCCTCGTGGAAAACATAACCGGGAAGAAAAACATAACAGCTTCTCTCGTGATGGTATGCGCGCCGGTCATAGGTCTCCGTGTGCTGTCCTGCTGCTGCTCTTCATGGCCGCCTCATCGCCTTAGCCCAATCCGCCCGCTCCTCTGCGCGTGCTCTCTTTGTCACTCCCTCCCAGTCGGTTCCCCTTCTTCCCTATCCCGGAAAACAAAATGCTCATCGCACTAGCGGTTCTGATCTGAAACACCCCCAAAAATTCTCGAGCAGGGGGAGTTCAATCCGCCTCTTCCCCGCATGTCGACGCTCTGTCCTCCTCCTCCTTGGGCGTCGAATCCAGCCTCCTACGGGCGCAATAGACTGCCGTAGTTTGGTCTGTGGTATATACAGTCCGTCTCCCCGAGGGCGGGAGTCAAATAATCAAACATCAAATTAAATCATAAGTATACTACCACTGTAAAGTCGAGGACATCGCAATAAGCCGTAGGGCGGCGCAATGGATCGTTGAGTACAAGTAAGGGGCACGTAGGATCGTCTTCTTGAAAAAAATGGACCCTCGGGCGTACACTCGTCGGATTTTTCAGGGGGGCCGATTTGCCAAAGCCCCCCCAAGAACGAGGGGCGCTTTTCCGCTCGCACGCAATGAATGCCGCACCAACTGTTTTGTCATTTTTTTGCCATGGAACGTATTAAAAAAAACTGTGTACATCCGGCTGTGACCCGTGAACCATTTTCGCGCTACTTGCGAGGGTTCCATTTCTGGGCAGAGTGGGACCCCTATGGGCGGAAACGTGAGTACCGTTTCATCCTGATATTTGTACGCCAACGGTGCTTACATTTACGCCCAGTGTGGTACATATCGTAGTGTAATACCTGGTACTGAGTACCGTACCAAGTAATTGCGCTGGAATATTGTGCGATATTTATCCGGAAATGTAAGTATCGTTCGGTCTTTCATATCAATACCCGAACTTCCCTTACATTTGCGGACATGGAGGCTCATTCGTTGGCAGAAATGCTCTGATGAAAATAATGTATTTTCCTTCAGAGATTCAATGGAGGTCCATCGTCCGAACATCGTAAAGTATCTACACGATGATGTGCGTGTTCTTCACATTCTTTCTACCCATCGACATCCAGCATATCCAGTGCCCGTGCCGATTCTTCAATCGTAGAGAGATTAAAGGTATAAGCTCTGGGGTCACAAAATTACGCCACAGAAATATATACTACTTCGAAGTATGTTGTTAGGGCCCGTCTTTGAGAAAAAGTTTTTTCATGATGATCGAATTAAAAAACGGATTTGATTTGATTTGAATATATATTCCCGAAAAAAATGCCTTCGGGTCCTATCGAGGAATAGCGTATTTGAAAAAAAAATGAATCCTCGTAACGCACAAGGGTCCTCCTCGCGGGTGCCGCGGTCAGCGGCCGATTATTCCCGCCGGCACCGCCGAAGAGGCCATTGCTCTTGGGATGTCTCGGTTGGCTGGCGCAGCCCCGGAGCCCCACGCAGACAGCAGCGACGGGGATACAGCGATCGAACTTCTGAGCGAAGTCGTGACCTGGTCGGTGCTATTAATAGTGTGGTTTGCGAGGCAAAGAGGGACGAAAACTGGGTTTGCGACGGCCTCGTTAATTTCTGAGGCGCCGCGGATGGTCTTCTCTGTGCTAGGGGCCGTCGGACCTCGCGCGGCGGCTGTTTCGGTGGCCCTGTCTCCCGGGAATGGTGGATCTCACCTGTGAAGCAGCCGACGACACGGCTCAAGTTTGCGTGGCTTGCTCCGGTTTCAGGAACACGCTACGTCGAGTTGGACAAACTCCTCGATTTGAATAATACGAAGAGCAAAATAACATTTAAATTCGTTTTTTTTTGTTTTATTCGAATCAAGCATCAATATGCCTGATGGGTAATTTGCTTTTCGACCAATTCGCTCTTCGACCAATCAGATGCAAATCGACTAAAACGAAAAAGAGATTGGCGGAGTATCATAAAAAAAAGTTTCTCGTTGAGATGGGCCCTGAGAGCCTCTAAAACAGGCAAAACAACGCAACAAATTCACGTACGTACAATAATAAGGCCTCTCGTGCGGAAACCAGGGAAATTATCTCAGCGACTCTCGCCGAAAAAACCTTCGAGCGCGTGCCACGCGCTCCACACTGCTCGGATCCGCGCCCGGACCTCGATCAATGTGTCCGCCCGGGTTTCCCGTATCGCCCGGGCTTCCCGTATCGACTGCATCCAGCTTTTCGCCAGGAAATGCTTGAAACGGAAAGATATGTTCGAAAAGGTATATACAAATTTTTACGTACATCACTATTAATACAAGGAGCTACGCAGGCGGGCGGCCTGAACGGCCGCCGGTCGCAGACTTGCATGATGGGCGTATAATGCAGGAAGAGGAGGCTGAGACTCGAGGCGTAGAAATTGTGAGAGCGTGCGCTTCACACTCCGTGAACGTTGGAAAAGGCGGCAGAATGCTGATGATCAATTGTAAAATAACCGAAAAGCGGCGGAATGGAAGAAGGCAGAGTGTTTTGATTATTTTTCAGTATTTTCCCGAAAATTCAGCATTTCCCCGATTTTTTCGGGAAGAGTCGAAAAATCCAACCCGAAGTCTTGAAGTTTTCAGGAAAATTAGGCGCAAGGCTGTGGAGAATCGGGCAGCCCCACCGCTCGAGCTGTGCCACCATTCACGAGCAAGCGCACAAGGCTGACAAGGGTTGTTCCTAAGGTCACTCGCGAGTCAGGGCCGAACGCAGAAAGCGCAATAGCTTTTGAGGTTATCGGGGCCGAGTTCGCGAGGTGACCGAGGTGGTCGACCGACTGTGCTCGGTGAGGGCAATAGCTGAGGCTTGATCGCGTTGGGCGTTGTAGCGTGACGAGTTCGTGATGGAATTCACTCCTCAAGGCACCGACATCTGCCTGCAAGTCAGGCCGATGACAGTGGGACCGCCACACGGATGGGTTCCGCGAGCGCCGCTGCTGTAGTGACGGTTCTGTGCCGGTTGGACGATGTATTCGCAAGCCAACTGAGGCACTCACTTGGGAAGATTCAACCCTCGCTGAATTAGGTGAAATGCTGAAATTTCAGGAATTACCGAAATTAAATACGTGTCGACAAGATCGACCCTAACTGAATCCTAACTCGGGGAGTACGCGAATGCCCGACAGCGCAGCTTCGTAGAGACGTGCCGTCACGGTAGCTGCTGTAGTTGTACAGCTCCGAATCCGCGTAATTAAGCTCCACTACAGCTGCCGCTGCACGATAGCGTACACCCCAAAAGTGCTGCTGGCTGTAGGTGGCCGGCGATCTCTCTCATCTCTCATATACCCCGGCATATGTTGTTTATGGATGACAGTTCTCAACTAAGCCTGGGTGGCATGTGCTATGGGGGCTTTCCATCGATGTCCCTATACAGGCACCCGCGCAGCCCCCACAATGGCAACGCCGGCCGGGTAGCTGACCCTCCCCATGGGTCGGAGGTCGGAGAGGACGTGCCGGAAAGAAGCATGCGAATGCATACATCCTGTCGAGAGACCATGAGCCAAAGCGCTGACGGCAGGAATTTTCGTAGGTTTCTTCGCAGATCTCAACGTCAAGGCTTCGCGCGGGCGCTACGGTGTTGAGCGGGCGGACCCTTCGACGCTGGGCGGTTGAGGCGTGGAGGGGGAACGCCCCGGCGAAGAAACCGCGCAGAAAGACGGTCAGAGGCGGGAGAGATCCGCCAACCAGAAACGGATCGGATCAGGCTGAGGATCATCATAGGTATATTTATAGGTGCCACGAGCTCCACTTGGATCTGCAGAGGGTCACCACGCTTCGCTTGTTTCGCCACGGCGGGCGCGCCAATAGTATTGATCCTGGCGCCCCCCCCCCCGTTATCTCCTTCGAAGCCTCTCTGCCATCCCCGCCAGAGTTATTTTAGCGTACCGAACACGAGACCATTTTGACGCGAGGTGGGGCAAACGAACTGCCGTCTGTGCCACGGTTCTGTAATATGACTCCTGTGACCATGAAAGAAGCGTGGTGCACATCATACCTGAAGCACATCGTACACCCCAAGGAAGAAAAAGTGACCAGCGTACGTAGGTATGCCTATGTACTTACGTACGTACAAGTTTGTACCAGCTGTCGTGAAACCGCCTGGAGCAGGCGAAGTTTCGTAACCTCTTAGCAAAAAAACGCACGTTATTTCCAGTGGAAACCTACACATTTTTTCTAATCACCACGAAGAACGGTTGCAAGTTTAGGGCCCGTCTTATCGAGGTATTTTATTTTTTTAATTCGTTTTTTAATTTTTCTTTTTGGTAATTTAATTTGCATCTGATTGATCGAAGAGTGAACAACCAAGCAAGCAGATAATGAAATTTCAGTTAAAGTGAAAGAAAGTCGGGACTTTTTTCGTGTGATAACTTTTAATTTGAAGTTGGAATTTGGGAGTGCATCAGCCTTATCAGCCTTGATGTAGCATGTTCATGGTAGGTCAACACCCTCGGTGGAGTCTGGGGCGATTCTTGGCCGCTTCGATGACCACGACGGAGGCGTTGAAACGCGGACCTCAACTAGAAGCGACCGGAGCAATAGCCGCGCCCGCGCCCACAGACCATATCACATCGTACCCCGGCGGTGGCGCCTCGAAAATACGCATGGCGGCCGCAAGCCCAATTTTTCGGCCTGCTCGATCGGCCAACAATCACGAAAACCGAGCAAACAAGTTAAAAAACGGAGGATACGCTCGAGAACTCGATAGCTGCGTCACCGCTGCTGTTCCGCACGTGGCGCTTGAAGGCTCCCTCCGCCCACCCAAGACACCCTGAAAGTGCAAGCTTCCACTTCTATCCTGCGCCACCGAAGAGAAAAAAAAGGCTGGTGGCGGCGCGCACGAGGAAACGTAATCCTTCGCTCTTGTCTACGCTCGTCTCGGTTTTTCGGCTGGGCGTTGTGTGACGCAGTGCATTCTTTCAGGTTTATTGCGAATAATTTTGTACGCCATGCCCCCATAAGACACAAGCACGTTTTTTCGAAATCAATTCAATCCGGCGTCCCCGGTGGCTTGATGGGTTGTCCGCGCGCCTATCAAGATCAATTTCCGGGGTTCAAGTCTCACCGAGTGCATGCTCAGGGGCTTTTTCTTCCAAAAAAGAAATTGATTAGCGGAAAGCGCG
>JBBMHQ010111746.1:0-21145 GCA_037834295.1 Postelsia palmaeformis
CAAGGCACGTACCGTAGTGGGTAGGAGGGAGAAGAGCCTACTTAGTGACCCCGGATCTGAGTTACGACTGAAGAGGGGAGAGAGAAAAAGGGCGAAGATAATAAATGGGATGAACAAAAATTTATATATATATATATATATATATGTATATTATACCTGGTATATATATTATGCAGGTTACACGGCTATGTACCACCCTGTAGCACGAGCAGGGTTCTACACCATTTGGGTCTTGGCGTGGCATAGCCATGGTAACGGTAACACCCGTGGCATGCCATGGTATCCCATGGTGTTGCAAGCCACGGTATTTCTTGAAAAATGACGATAATGTACCAGCTATACCAGGGATTTATATTGCTGTATCTGCAATAAGACATCTAGATTCTCAAGTGAGTGGGCATCAGTTTTCTGTTCGCACTGCGCACTTTCAATCCCTGCAACTCTGGATGCAAACGGGTCAACACGACGTTGAAAAACACGCCGAAAAATAACTATCAAGGTGTTCGGGAGCTTCTCGCGAACGCACCTCGGTGAGGCTCCGCCACAAGTCACTGTTGGAGTCGTAGTTTTCGAGGCGAAGCCTGATCTTGGAGGTTTCATCCGTGTTGAAGAGGAAGTTCTGGTAACCGTTCGACACGCTGTCCGACTCGATGGTGCTGTGGTAGCTATCGTTCACGTATACGTCCAGTCTCCTGACGTTCTCGCACCCCTTGTGAAAGTCGATGCGCATCCGGGCGATGTCCTGGGGATCATCAAAGTAGTAGTCGATCCAGCACCCCTCTTCGCCGTCAGAGCTGCTAAGGCTGTCTCCCTGGCACGACCAGCGAGAGTCCCAGTCGCGATCGTTGTCCCGAGTGTTCTCGGGTATGCAGCCGTTCGGGCTGCATCCATTGTCGGACGTCCTTTCGTCATACCCAGCGGAATAAACACTGACGGTTGTTCTTTTTGCAGCATCGACAAGGGCTGGGGTGGGCGCGGCGTTCGACGAGGAGGCACGGGCAAGTGGCGAGGGTCGGAACCAGGGAGTATGAAGACATAAATTCGTCGTCCCTTTACGTCAACTGAAGTGTCAGATGTGCTATTATTGTATGTATGTATAGGCGAGGAGCTACGTATTTCTCCGTTGTTTCGCAAGCACTGCGTATACGCGCGTGTTCCAGTTCGAAAGTGTTTTCCTTCAGAACATAAGTTGCAGAAGCCCCTACATCATCACCCATCACAAGTAGATGAATACGTTTTTGTCATCATCAGTCGTCGATGCAAGCATAGATAAGAGAGGTGGGAGCGATCGAGATTCTGCTTCTACTGCTGTACTCGACATGGGCAAATCTACCTACTACTGCTGAAGCCGTCATGGCCAACACCACCAAAAATGGATTCATCAGTGCAAAGCGGGTATGTTATCTTACCCACCGCAGTAGCGTTCCTATCCCTGACTACTTATCCTCCCTCTCAGAGCCCCTTCTACAATTCCTTGGCTCGGATCTATAGGGGGGCAGGCTATTGTTATTTTGAGCTCCCACGTCCTGGTAGGATGAAGGTACGGGCGTAGACCCAACCCAACCCCAACCCCTAACCCAAAGCGGACCAGAAACGGGCGAGAAACGCGGTTGCGCCGCTTCGTATCTAGCGAGGAAATTGCGAGAACATTCCGAGCGCGGACCACGATTGATTATGATATAGGGACCATATCATGTACACAAGTTTCGAGACAAAATCACCCCTGAAAGATCCTAGCGAACGGGTTGTATGATGTACTCCCCTCTCAACCACACTAGGTACCTGGTGCCTGGTTGTCACCCACGTGGTTCGCAGATATACCCCTTTGCCTGTTGGGTTCTTGGAGTCTGGATTAGAAGGCGATGCCCGTTTCATGAATCATAGCTATAAACACTCGTCGTATACTATCGACATGCGATTCCTGTGGTAGGGTTCTTGAATGCTTATCCGTACTACCGAAGGGGTGGGGCCGTGGCCGTGACCCTGCACCGATACATACATGCAACACATACTGGGCCCTATGCAATCGGCACAGGAAGACTCGGACTGTTGTTGTTGTTCTTGTCTCCTCTTGATACCATACCGGGACATCTAAGGCAGCAGGCGTTATTCCGCAAGGTGCCACGCGCAATATAGAAGAGCATTTGGACGCAGTGTCCACCTGCACGTGACGTTGTATGTGGTGGACGTGCGAGTCCAGAGGTAAAAAAACTGAGATCGGGGAGGAGCAGCAGTCACACACCCTCCATAATACGGACCCTCGATAGTGCTTTCGTTTGAAAAACTACATACTACTGTACCCGCGGCGAAAACATTGTCGGATGTCAAAACGAAACGGTAACAGTTGGCCGCCGTGAGCGAGCGGCTACAGGCTATACAACAACAGTAAAAAAAGAAGGACCCCCTGAACCCTGAGCGCACGCGTATAGATAGTAAAAACAAGCGCCCTTGACCCCTTCACCTTAACCCCTTAAAAACCGCAGTGGTTGCGCTTTCTTCATGAATACTGTACCAAACATTTCACGTGCGTCCCTCCAAACAAAGTATATGCAAATAAGGCCTGCCGGTGGAAGTATACACATCATCCTCCACATCAGCCCACATGAAGAACATATAAACCAACACGCCTCATTTTTTTCGTATAAGGAACCACGGATCGCCTTCGGAAGGTTCTTTGCCTTCAAATGCTCGCAGTCCTCTCCATTTAAGCTCCTCCATTTTGGTGGTGGAAACCATGAATTCTCGTTGTGGCAACGGACTGTAGTCGTCGCTTCGCTATCTCCCCCCTGCTTCTGCCTATATTCTGGATGTGTTTGCTGATCGTTTTGAATCAGGCATCTTTATATTTTTGGTGCAGTTTGGCCATTGTACAACCCCCCGCAACTTGTGGTGGTTATACACAAGTATCGCCTACAAAGTGTGCACCAGAAGCATACTTGATTGAGTAAATACAGGGTACCTGATACCAGATACCCTGGTATACAACAATCAATCGTCAGCAGCACCGAATGCCCTCGAAGTTGAAAATGTCAGCAACTCTCGGGTCAGGGTCCCCAATTCGATTTTAATAAGTAGAAATTAGATGCTTCGTGATCTGGCTACGTATATGTATCGTTTGTTGCTATTCTCACATCAACTCATCGCCCTGATGATACGATGCAGTCCGTGGTCGCAGGACAGACTCCAATACCATACCTCTGGAGTGGAAGAATCATACCCACCCATGATAACTGAAGCATATCTATCTACACCGCAGACAACGAAATACAAAGTGAGGTCCACGCACTTATTATGCGTATCAGATACATGCGGTACGCCGTACAAGTCGTCCCAAAAGCCGAGAAGACCGTACGTTATACCCACAAGAAAAATACAAAAGGAGAAATTAACTCGGCGTCAAAAACTCGAAATTTATTTTCACGAATTATACGGCAAATTAGCAAGTTCTTTGCCATGTACGTGTCGTTTATGAAAACACACCTGATCGTCGGTTGGAATGTGTCCTGAGGTGTTCTGCTGTTGACGACATCTGCTGTTTATCCCTTTAACGTCAGAGTAAAGTCTGGGAGCGAACGAGACCTCTGCCCACGGGGGACCGTGCAGACTCTCCGAGAGACCCAAACGAGTCAAATGTGAGGGTGTATTCAGGTACCAATCGTGCGTGTGGGCGTCTCCGGATCTTTGGCTGTGCATTGTATGCCACACGATATTAGGTATGTGTGCGATACAGTATAGGGTTCCGAGCACCTTCGCTCGGGGCAAGCTAGATGTATGTATGGAGGAAAAAAAACTGGCTGGGTAGAGCGGTGAACAACTCTGACAAAATTGGCCGGGCGTTCCAAATCGGACGTTCCACCCCTCCGGCAGAAAACTAACCCGGAAGATACATGCACCCGTGGCCAACCTGGGTGACAGGACGCACGACGTTGCGCGCCCTGAGTAGATTGCGGCATCGAAAGTGGCAACGTAAAATAACACGACCACAAAAAGATGCACACGGTGAGCCCAGTCCAGCGGCAATTCTAGCTATCAATATTACTTCTACCTACTCGTACTACCATGATACGTTCGTGTAATGTTTACAGCAGTACCAAAGGAATACGATCTCTACTTCCAGCTGACAAAATCGATATTATTACCGAAGAAATCGTGCGATGGCGCAGCAGCAGGGGCAGTGGCACTCTCTCTTGTTTTTTGTGAACCTACTGAAAGCGCTCGCGTCCCGTGTTTCATGCTCGATCCAACCCATACGCACAGCTTACCGGAAGAGAGGCCTAGCGTGGCAGCCAATACGGTGGCCAGGAAAGCGAAAGAGCGCATTTCTTCAGAACCTTGGAGAGTATGTGGGTAGTGTGAGGTGGCTCAGATGAGGGGTTGGAGGGTGTAGGGGAGAGACAGAGATAGAGATATAAGTGACTACAGCAGTGTGTGGGTGGGGAAGCTCCAACAGCAGCGGCAGAATAGAAGCTGGAGCCCGGATTAACCTTTGTAATTTTTGTCGGACCTATATTAGCCCATTATGCTCCTTTTTCTGGAGACTCCCCCCCCCCCCCCCCTCCAAACAGGTGAAGAATTCGGTTTCTGTTCGGGCTATCGAAATATGGAAACTTGTTGGAATGTTGTCAGCAGGGGTATCCCAGGGGTATTCTGAAACACATACCAGCTACGTATCGTAGCGACACGTATACAAGGCAAGGAGCAAGGGCGCCCCTGAAAATGAATAAACGACGCACGACACATCTAGAGGTAGGTCAGAAACGAAAACCAACAGGAGGAGCGTGGTGATGAGAGGAGGACAAAGTATTTTAATGGCATGTTTTTGTAAACCAAGTACCTTCGCTCGGTTCAAGCGCACACCCCCCCTGTCTATCTATTAATAGCGAAGAAAAGAATCTGCGGTGCGCTACTTTGTTTTTTCGGGCACCCTTAACACGCCACTGTTTTCTTCGAGGCCCTACCAAGAGAAGAATAATACAAGCTCCAGCTAAGGGACCGCCAGGAGAGAAAAAGGAACAGAGGAGGGAGGTACGATAGACCCACAGTGATGGCGTGGGGATGGAGCTTGGATGCAGCTGAGGATTCAAGCATAGAACGTAGTGAGAAGGAAGCAGCAAGAGCCACAAATGGAGTAGACAAGCCGAAAGCTGGCACAGAAAAGTGACAGACTTGGTGCGTGGGTTTCCTTTGTTTTGAGAGGTTTTATTCTCTCGGGAAGTTATGAGTGATCAATGTTGAAGATCATCCTGCACATTGTCGGATGGCGAAATAAATAATAATACTCGTATTATTTCGACCAAGTTAGGACTATATTCCAAGAACCATTGTTTTTTTTCAATTCGTCTAGAAATATCACGATTCTAGGATGGTTGGTTATGTTTCTTATTCTGACCTTAGGAAGAAGTGCAATAATAGTAATTATTAGGTCATATTCACTCTTTCTGTGTGTACTTCAGGTCAGGTATCATCCGATATTTTGGCGGGAAGCAGGCAATGGTCCATCATCTTGTCTACTTACAGGCAACAAGCGCGATGCTCCGCTTTGCTACCCGTGATATGAATAGTTAACTTTTGAGACAGCCGCCACGTTACCTATTATTCCATGTACTTTCTCGTCGAAACAATCTTCTGATATTCAGCACACACACCCCTCCATCTTTCCCAGGACGGAGGCTGGCTACTACCTGGTATGACCACGGCAACGTAGCTGCGCGGCAACCCGCCTGCCAATATTTCTTAGAGCGAGACCATGTTGACCGTCGTTTTCGAATCTCGAGCGCAAAATTTATCGAGCAAGGTATGAACCAGTCGCCCGACATGGCCGGAAGGCACTCTACCCCGGATCTGAGTAATTACCTTAGCCAAGTTGTCGTGGAATGCCGCCCCGGGTATTGGGTATTTCAATCAGGGTTTGAGATTGAGCTCGGATGGCTGATGACGCCAATCGGAGTTCTCTGATCTTTCTGAGATCAGGATTGTTTGCGTTTATTGTTTTCCCCGTTTAATCTATTTCTGGACCGAGACTGACGTCGGCAGGTTGAAGATCACGATCCTTTCGATTGTTTTCTCCCTTCGCTCAGAGAATGCCATGCGGGAGAATAGGAAAACATGGTCGAACATAGTCGATAATCAGGGTCGTGGTGGCATGCAGAGAACATGGTCAAACATAATAATCGAAAATCAAGGTCGTGGAATTGGAGATCGCCCCTTTTTCCAAATATCACCGAGAAGATCAAGATGAGCATTTTTCGTCTGACATTTATTTATATATGCTCCAAGAAAGTCGCCATCGATTCCAGAGATAGTATCAACGAGTGATTTCATTTCATAGAGCCAAATAGTGATCCGGTATCATAGCTCTCTGGAGACCGCAACCGCGTTTCTCTAACCGTTTCTGGTCCGTTTTGGGTCCACTTTGGGTTAGGGTTGAGGTTAGGGGTTGGGGTTGGGTTGGGTCTACGGTCTACGCCCGTACCTTGATTCCACCAGGACGTGGGAGCTCGAAATACCAACAGCCTACCCCCTGAAGATCCGAACCATTGAATTGTAGTAGAAGCGCGCTCTCTGAGATCTCTCCAGGCTAGAAGAGAAAATTGCGTTTTAAAGTTATAACTATTTCTATGTGCCCGTTAACAATCAATGCAATTACTCCGAAATTTGGATTTAAGAGTTGGAAAGTGATTTTTATATATATATTTTGGAGTGCTGCAGATACGTGCCTAGCTGTACTTGTGGTCAACAGGCGTGAAGTCGGCCATGGACCTTGCACCCAAGCGTGTGAGTTGGACTTACAGCATTAGACAGTGCTGGTAAAATACAGCAAGCAGAACGGACAGCTCAGCTCCTTCTTTTTTGTTCCGAGGTCGAGGGCTTTGTAGTGCATTAGGGATGTCAGAGTAATTGGCAAAGTTCCCAGCGGTATGCAGATTATACGAGATACTGCCAACAGGATTCACAGCAAAAGTGCTCACATTTCACCCGGTAGGGTATTTCCGAGAAGGTTCGGGTCATTCTCCAGTCACTAATTGCGTGAGAGGAGAAAACACAGGAAATCGTGGTCCGCACGCTTGGATGAAAAGGAAAACAAACGAAAGTGGCGTAGCCGCAATTTCCGCTCACTTTCTGGATTGTTTTTCAGGGTTGGGGTTCGAGTTCGAGTACGGGTTGAGGTTGGGGGTTGGGTTGAGCCTAGGGTACGCCCGTACCCTGGTCCCACTAGCAAGTGAGTGCTTCATATCCCTCAAACAACGTGCACTCTGCCCCCTGTAAATTCCCAGCCGACACAACGTGATGAATGATTCTCCAAAGAGGGCTGCGCAGCGGCGGACCGACGCCCGCCTTGGGTCCGCGAATTCCCATAGTATGTATGATATGTATACATTTGTCAGCCTTGAAGTTTGAGTTCAGTTGCTAAGGGCACCACAGAAGGCCGGCTGATGTTTTCGAGGGGTCGAGGGCGGGGCCGAGAGAGAGTTAGATGCAGAGATGGCATGCTGCGGAGGAGAGTGCTATAGAAAAGCGAAACACCCTACGACTGACTGACTAATTGCAGACACTGCAACTGCGAGACGGACCGCAGACACCAGTCAGGGAACCCAGGAGGGGGCGGGGTCGCGGACGGGCGGCGGGCGCAGACAAGGGGAGAGAAGGGCGGGGGGCGTGGGGGATGGGGGCACTCATTTCTTCGTTCACGATCCATCGCGGTAAAAAGTCAAAAATACGATCCCACCTTTCTTGGTGTGGTTTCCTCCAACGCTGCACTCGCGTTGTCTTTAACCCGTTCGACTTGCCCAACTACACAAGTAAAACCTAGTGTCCGTCCTGATTCTTTATCCCATATATATGCCACTGTTTTGTGGCCACAAAGTCTGAGACCGACAAAAAATAAAGTAAGAAGAATCACAGATAGGTATTTAGACGCAAGTTCAATGCCAACGTGCCAGGTACGAGAACACAACAACATATGCTCGCCAAGAAACTAAGAACAAAAGGACGATAAAGAAGGAACCAAACAATGCTAAAATTACACTGAATTCGAGCGACGCAAAGATATCAGAAACACTGCGGCTACAACGAAGGGAACACATGCAGGCTCAAGGAGGACAGGAGAACAGGTCACTGCTGCACGCACGAGGTAAAACGAAGGAGAGGAAGATATCGGCAAGAAAACGGCGGATGGGGAGTGCAAACAAAGGGGGAAACGAGGCAAAAAACGAGAAAGAAGATTAAAGATATAACAGAGAAACACACATTCAAGGCGGTGATAGTGACATGGCTTTCCGTCTCGGCCAGATAGCCGATTCGGGGAGCTTGCCACACTCTCTGCCGCCAATAGAGGTGTCAAGTATCCGTACTGCTGCTGTCGCCCCCCTCCCCTCCCTCCCCATTGAACAACTCAACAGGGAACAAACAAAAACTTCTAGTCCTCTCCACCTCATCCCTGTGCCACCTCGCCAAAACAAACTCGGCTGTCTCGACGACTCCTCGATGCCACTTTCCACTGTTTTGTTCCTAGCCACCCTCGGCCGATACACCCTCTCTACTCCGGACAGCTAAGAGAAGCCTTTCGTGGACCCCTCCGTGGCTTGAATAATCCTGAGTTCGCCCGCTGGACATTGGGCCCGTCTTTTCATGGTCAGCCTGGTCTCGGGTTCTCCCCACCAGGTATCGTCCGAAACGTCACCCGAATGGTCAAACGCTCGTCGGTCGTCTGCTACACCACCCTCGCAGAGAGGAGGCGGTGTTTGCGGAGGGTTGTCTCAACGTTCTCGCGTTGTGCCTTCTCGAGTGTCTTGACGTAAGATATGAGTTGGTCGGTGCGTGGTTGGCGCTGAATTGGAATGGCCCGTAGGAGGAGTTTGTGTTGTGCCGTTTGGAGCTCAGTGAAGTGAATCTGACCGAGATTCGACGTCAAATACAGGTCGCAACCACCTCGGCCTTCAGCATGCAAATTTTCAGACTAGGCGGGACGATCGTTGTATCTTTCGATATTTGATCGAACCCTTTCAAGAATGCCCTTATGAGACGGGTCCATCGCTTGATTTGGAGCGAGAGGCCCAGCCCTTTGGTGAAATTAATCCAACGGCATAAATTGAATCACTTACCAGGAAGTCTATGCAGTTGTCGGCATATTGAAGACCAGAGATGACCATCAGACGCGCTCTACGATAGAGCCAGCACATTTACACCGAACTGTTTTCTGAATGACGGGGCTTCTTGACCCAAATTCGTCGGAATGCCAATCTTGTTTCGAAAACCGACGTTATAGTATACTTGGGCCATGGGATTGTTCATAGGCATGCAATTCGATTTCTGCTGCAGTTAGTTTACAACCCAAGACAAGTCTCCGGGGAAGTATCAAAATGAGTACGGCGACAGAGGAAGGCGAAGGTGCTCGTGTTGCAACAAGAATGCGGCCGAACTCTGAGAACAAATTGTACCGCGTTGTAATATATCCCCCAGTTGTTTTGGCTTCGCGCTTGTGTTGCAGTGTATCAATTTCATGTACTGCGTCGCTCGCCACAGTAACACACCGAATTCGTCGAAGACACGCCTAAGTGGCCAAACTATTAACAGTAGAGCAGAGCATGTACGTACGTCATTCAGACACTAATAATACACAACAAAGCCGGTCGATGACCCAAACATGTATGATAGGGCGTGCATTCATACACCGATTTGCTTCCACGTAAAGAGGTGCGCTCCGATCAGCTGTTTTTTACGATTTTTGGTGGTTCACAAATTCCTGCAATCGATTGTTGAGGCCACTTTTGGATGTAAAGTTTGTGGCGTATCGGTCGATCGTGTTCTCGGCGCACGGAGTATCTCTGGCCGCGGTTTGTTTCCTTTGACCTCTGGTGGACTTTTGTGCAGGGGCTATGAGGCCCATAACGTCATGAGTTGGTCTGCTGCCCTACGAGGGCATGTGTGTGGATTTTTCCTGTCGTGTACATTCGTCTACACAAAACAGTTGAAGCAGTACCTATATGTTCTCTCGACATATTGAGGTGATGGCAGTCTTCGCGCGAAATGGGCGGTTTGAATGTTCAAACCACATGAATGAAGAGTACGGCGCGTCTTTTGATTATATGCACGCTCGTTCGAACGAATTTAAACCATTAGTTTGTTTCAAGTGTGTAGGAAAGAAGAGCGTCTGACGAGGCCAAAAGAGCTACCGCATTTAGGCTGTTCACGGTGGGCACCTCGGGACGGATGTACGAATATACCATTTACTTCCAAATCCGCAAATTCATCGACTACGCAGTCCCGCAGAAGGATAGACCACTCGGGCATTAGAAGGGAGGGCGATTTTGCAGGGTCCCTCCTGCCGATCATTTAAAAAAAAATCCATCTTAGATCTTGAGCCTTGAGACTTGTACGATTACTATGTATTTCGACGCGCCACTGCCACACGAAGTGGAGTGCCATCTAGGGCGAACGTCAACAAATCACAGCTCTAGGTTTAGGGTGGGTACTTTGCAGGTAAACACCTGCCTACCAATATATTTTATTTCACAATTTTTCGTACTCGAGGCCTCGAGGCCAATTGTGGAGCGCCTAAAGTGCAAGTCATGGTTCGTTGCACTATAACATCCACAATTAGGCGTATGATATGTAGTCGAATGGTGTTTGGGATTACACGACGGCAATTCTTGCCGAGCCACCCCCCGAAAGAGGAACGCCTTAACTTGCCGACACTTGGTGGCGGCGTTGCCGCCACTGCTTAATCATGTATTCTGGTAACGAAACGACCTCAGCTATGAAAAATACAAAAGATATATATCAACAAAACATCCGCCAGAAGCATACCAAGATCGTATTTGCTCGATAATCTACACTAGCTTACTGGTAGCCCAGCACTAGCCCACAACGGTTAATATCTGACTATCACACTGACCGTACGCCCGATCGGACCACGAGGATACTTCCTCCCCTGTGCACACACAAACGCTATGCCTACATCGGCATTGACAATGCACTTTGTTTGGTCTGCTTTACTGTTACACCCACGAATTTGCAAATTCAAACGATAGACTGATTTTTACAGATCGCTATTCCTACAAGCAACCTTCCGACGAACAAGGCAAGGGCTCACCCGATATCGCTAGCGTACGAAACTGCCGCCGTGACCACACCATGCACGGTCCCAAGTTCAACCTCTCTCACGAACTGAAACACGTATCACGCTCACTTCGGACATCACCAACAGACGTTCTTGAGAACCCATCAAGTACCGATGCAATATGCGAGGGTATCGGTATATATCAGATGATGCTACTGTAGTTACGATTCGAGCTTACCGGTTAAGACCGGCCACCGAAATGTCAACAGGCGCGACGTTGCCGTCATATTCTTTCGAAGCACTTCATAAACCCGGAACCGAAGACCGCGCTGTGAGCCCTTCCCTTTCTTCCAACCAAATCGCAAGCCAATCCCCACTCAAGCAGTTTCGGGGTTGACCCGGTATCGTACAGGGACGTGGGGATAAATTTTAGCCACCAGGAAGGCTGGAGTTTTTCCCTATCTTGAGGGTCTTAACTTGAGCCAGAGCTGACAATGAAGGCTCCGTTACTCCACCATGAATTTTACCTGAGGTCGGCGGCATGGAGCGGGGGGGCACGAAAGGCAACACGCTGGATTGAGTCACACCATCAACAGCAGAACTCTCGACTTGATACTTGTTTATACCGATGTCGTGGAAGGGGGACGTCGCTACGTATTAGCGATGAAAACCTCCCTTGGGAGTTCACGATTGGCTGGGCATGTGAGCAGGTGCCTATATTTGAACCCTGTGGCACAACAAACTATAGTTACCACCGGTGCAAACAAACAGCGGCTCAGCAAGGTGGTTGAAGCAGGACCTTACTAGACACGATGAAACTAAGGCAGCCAGCCCTCAGTTAGACAGGCATAGCGCAAGACAAGCGAGTCGTAGATCGACAGCTGTCTGGTCGTTGAGTTGTTGTGTCCTGTGCTGCTTCACTAGATACGTTTGTTTCTCGTATGATATGATAATACATACCTGGTAAATGACATTCGATTCATCGGTACTCGTAGTACATGTATATATCTAGTCGGCATGGGGATGTCGCCACAGTCAGGGGGGGGGAAAGTAACGTGATGCTGATATCGCGGAAACGTCAGAGCAAAAAAGATGAATCAATGTATACGGTTTCGCCGCAGCTACACCAATAACCAACGACGCGAACATGGAGCGCCGGAGATTTGTTCTTGGTTGGTACGGGTGCAAAAGGTTGCAAACCTCCGATAGCCCAGGGTTTACTGTAGACCATCTATGTTCGATAACCTGCCAATATGAGATGTCGTGTCAGGTCTGTGAACGTACCGTACTGCGTATCAAACCCAGATAAAACATGTGCCGCATCGCACAGATTACACGGGTCCCTCCGGGCAACACGAGCAGGTATCTCATACCACGAATATACCTGCCCATGGTTATATGGATCATAATACCAATATTCTACCCGCCCTGGCATATCTACTCTATTGTAGCTCTTCAGGTAGGAATCGACGGTTTGTCAAAAGGGCGCTTTTTGATCCACTGGCATTCTGGACGCAAAACGGGTCTAACCGACATCTGCACGTGGAAAGCTGCGCTGTTACATATACCGTCGAACAATACATATATATGCGAAGTATATGTCAACGTAGGTATTCGGGAGCTTCCCGCGGACGCACCTCGATGAGGCTCAGCCACACGTCGCTGTTGGATTCATAGTCGGCGAGGCGAAGCCTGATCTTGGAGGTTTCGTCGGTGTTGATGAAGAAGTTCTGGTATCCGGTCGTGTAGCCGTTGGACACGATGGTGCTGTGGTAGTTGTCGTCCTCGTACACGTCCAGCGTCCTGACGTTCTCGCAGCCCTTGTGAAAGGCGATGCGTATTCTCACGATGTCCTGGGGGTCGTCGAAGTAGTAATCGATCCAGCACCCCTCTTCGCCATCAGAGCTCTGGAGGTCATCCCCCTGACATGACGAGCGAGAGTTGGGCTCTCGAACGTTGTCCCGAGTGTTCTCGGGTATGCAGCCGTCTGGGCTGCACCCGCTGTCAGATGTCCTCTCGTCATACCCAGCGGAGTAAACACTAACGGTTGTTCTCTTGCCAGCATCGACAAGGGATGCATAGGGCACGGCGTCCGACGAGGGGGGGGGGGCGGGAACGAGTAGACGGTCAGGGCCAGGCCAAAGTTCGTCGTCCATAAATGTGAACTCAATGGTTGTTTGTACTGTCTGCATGGTCGGGGAGTTATTGCTTCGGTGTATCGCAATGGCTGCGAACTTGCGACAGTCGCTGCTCTTCTGAAGTGCTTGCCTTCAAAACAATAAGTTTTCGAAACCCGTCATCACTCGTTCCAAATACATACAAACGAGAGACGGAAACGATTGAGGTTCATCTCCTGCTGCACCCGACATGGTAAACACTGTCTACTGCTCAGCCGACATGGCCAATACCACCGAAAATTGATCCAGTGCAAAACGTGTATCTTACACGCCGAAGTAGCTTTCCTGTCCCTGTTTATTGGAATGCACTCTAGACCATAGATACCAGGTACTCACGTATTATAGTTTACAGCTATACCTCGCTGCCTGTTAGGCTCTTGGAAGTCTGCACGAGAGATCGATACTCGTTACATGAATGATACTATACTATCGATATTTGATTTTTGTGGTAGGGTACTCTATTACGCGGGACCATATTAAATAGGACCTACGGTACACACAAAAATATATATATTTCCCTTTTTCTACTCACAATATTTGGTCCTATTTATTATAGTCCCCCGTAATAGTCATATCCGTACTATCATCAAATGGGGTAGGGTCGTTGCCGCGACCCTGAATCGATACATCCACTTAGAACAGGCCCAATGAAGTCGGTATCGGAAGACTCAGATTGCTCCTGTCTCACAGATACCAGGTTCCACCTATTAATACTGCTGCTGTATGTTGCGCTCTCTCGACGTACACCAGATACTATACACATCCAAACAAGGTCTGCCGACAAAGGCACACACAACCTTGCCATAGGTAATATGCCAAGCCGCCTCATTTCCTCGAATAACTGACCACGAACAATCCTCGGAAGGCTTGCTGTCTTTCGTACGTATCCCTCTCCATTTCGTTTAGTGTCGGAAACCACGAGCTCGTTGTGGCATCGGGTTGCAGGTGTAACTTTGCTAGGTCTTCCTGCTTCTATGAAGATTTGTTCCGGATGTGTATACCAGGCAGTGCGGTATACGCCACGAGTGCACAACAAGCAATCGTCAGCAGCGTCGAATGCCGTCGAAGTTGAACATTCAGACACAGGCGAGGCTCTTCAATGGGACACGAAAAGGCGGGGAATTCGATGCTTCTTCGGCTGGCTAGATGTGCGATATGATAACGTACCAGGTACCAGTATTAATATTATATTATATTATTATTAGGCGTGCCACCCGATAATATGGAGCATGAGCTTCAACATTGACTGAAACATTCCTGAAAAAAGAAATCCCCGGATACAAAGGAAGAAGGAAACAAGTCTATTGCCACTAATCGCGCGTGGGCGTCTCCGTGTCCTTGCTCGCGCATTTATGCAACCACGACTTCGGGTATTATGCGTGATGGCGGACTGACAACATCTGGTTAGGGCTAAGTAAGCATTTACGTATATATACATATATATATGCATATATATATATATATATATATATATATATATATGGTTATAAATTTCTACAACACGCGGGGTGGAAAAGGTGAACCACTCAAACTTTGCATCCCGGTGGGTTCGGACCAAAACTACGCACCACTCCATGAGGGAGCGAACCCTAGGTAGGTGTATCCATCGCTGATCTAGATCGCAGGACACACGAAGTCGCATACTTTTGTATACACGGCACCAATCGTGGCCACATCATCAGCCCAAACCACACCAAGATAAACTTTGTGCAGTTCGTCGAACACAACAGCAGTAGTACTCGTACAACTGCTAACCTTGTGCAGTTCGTCCAACACAACAGCAGTACTCGTACAACTACTAACCTCTGCGACCAAGATATAACGTGTGGAGCAAAACGGCAGAACAGTGCTCAACTATTACGATTTGTTTTGCTATCATCCGACAAGGTCAGGATTGTCAAAGAAAAAAAGCGCGGTGAAACACTACCAAAAGTAACTCATAGCATTAACCTACCACTGAAGCGTCCCCTTTTTCACGCTCGAGCCAACCCATAAGGATGATCATTGCTTACCGGAAGAGATGCCTGCGTTGGCCGCGATGACGGTGGCCAGGAGAGCGAAAGAGCGCATTGTTTCAGAACCTTGGAAAATAGGTGTGCAGTGTGGTGATGAGGTAGCTCAGTCGATGCTTTGTAGAGGAGGAGAGAAAGAAGAGTGACTAGGTGGGGAAGCTACCGCAGCAGCAGCAGAGCAGTTGTTGCAGCCGGGCTAACCTTTCAATTGTGTCGAACTTGCTTTGCCCGTAAGACGTCTTTTCTCCTGACGCCCCTCTCAACAGGTCTGGAATTCATCTACTCTTCGGGCTATCAAAAATATAGAAATTGTTGGAATGTTGAGGGTGTCCCAGGGGTATTCCAAAGAAATTATACGACACGCCCTGCACACCACTACTTACTGATACGTAAACGTTTCGAGTCCCAGGCAGGGGCAGGGGAATACAAATTTTGAAGTATGTTTTATAATTTCGTTCGGAAATCGCACCCCGTTTCTGGCCTGTTGCTCATTCTGACCTTGGGAAGGCGTGCAGGCATGAAGTAGGTCGTTCCCAGTGTTTATTTTTGTGTTTTTTTCGTCAAGTACACATCAGTATTCTAAAGTAAGAATCGACGAGGAGAAACGGACGGCTCATCATGTTGCCTACGCATTGGCGACCCGCGCGATCGTCGTTTATTCTCATCGGAGACTTTCCCCCCCCCCCAATTTTTCGACATCGCTTTCGCGCAATTTTTCATTCTTCTATATTTTCTGGGGCTTTTTCCCGATTTGTTGGAATATCAACGAACTTGATTTTTTTGCTTCTGGAGAATTTCACCAATAGCGACAGAAAGCCTTCGTATATTGATACGTATCCCCAATTATTTCCAAATTTGGAAATTATGGAAAATACGCTCACCGATAAGAATGAGCCTTAATTTACTTGTTGACGACTGGCAGCCGTCACATCATCAATCGACGCCCTTTCTGGCTGATTTGTTTGGCCAATTGGCCCTTCCTGTGGTCGGTTCTTTGTAAACAAGTGTTGAGAGTGCGTCCACAACAAGTCTCGCTATTCCGCGATCCCTCCCGGGACAGACACTAAAGCAATGTTGTAGTTGAGAGGATATATACCCGTAGCCTTGTTAGTTCAGTTTGCACATTGTTTTCGTATTATTTTGTGCGCGCTTTCTTCGTCTCGTGTATTTTTAGGCAGCCGAGGATTTCTGTTGTTAATGGGGTTTCGGATCTTCCTACGGTTCCAGCACCTTTTCGTGTGACCACGGCCTCCTTTTCGTTTCAACACAACAACAATCCACATAAAGCTAACTCTCTTCTCCAAGCTACGGCTGTTTGTTTTGTCCATGAACGAAGCTGGGACTGGTGCTGACCATAATATATCCACACATAACGAAGGACATACTACAACAGTATGCATATCAGGGAGCGTTTTTTCCCCATTTTTTCCAAGTTTTAAAAACAATGGTGGGGTATATGTATCAATTTACGGAGGCTGCGTTTTGTCACACTGTTCGTGAAATTATCCAGAAGAATAAACAAGAGGTCCGATACCAATCTGGGAGAGGGATATTTAGGTTGGTAGGCTGTTCAGGTGTTTTGGTTCCTGTTGGGATCAAGGTATGGGAGGAGACCCAACCCAACCCCTGACCCTAACCAGAACCCTAACCCTATCCCTGACCCCAAACCGTAGCCAAACCGGGCCAAAACTCGCCACAAACGCGGCTGGTCCGCGTTTGCATCGAACTCCTGGGGAATTTTCCCCATTCATTCCGAAGTGCAGACCCCGCCGGAGATTTTTGAAGTCAAAATCATCCCTAAAGAGGCCTCTCCTAGATTGCCACTGAAAATAAAATATAATCATCACTTTCACCTTCCAGCCTAGTTCGTAGGAGGTGTTGCCCTTGACGCTTTTCTGGACAAGCCGTGGTCACAGGTGTCTACCCTTCTCCCCCCCGGTACGTGCCTTTATTTTTTATCGCGCATAGGGTTCAGCATTCCCATTGCTCGTCGATTTTCATCGAATTTCAGCTAACTCACGCTCTCGTGCTTTCCGCTAATCAATTTCTTTTATGGAGGATAAAACCCCTGAGCATGCATTCGATGAGACTCGAACCCCCGAAACTGATCTTGATAGGCGCGCGGACTACATATCAAGCTACCGGGGACGCCGGCACCATTATATCCATTAGGAACCTACTCACTACTCAGAAACGAAAAAGTTTGTTTAATTTCACACCAACATCTTGAATTCAAAACAGGAAAATATGGAAGACTGAAAAAATCCGGGGAAAAATTCCAAAAAATTGGGGGGAAAAGCTCTCCGATAAGAATGATCCTTCGCTGTCGTCTCCTCCAGTTTTTGCCCGTTCAATTCCCCCCCTACCTGTATGAATTGATGTGTCAGGTAACCTTAGTATTTTTTGACAGGTACGTATACGTGTGCATGTATGGTAGGTGCGTGTTTGGGACACTTGGCCCTGGCTCTGAAAGCTGAATATCGACACGTGATGAACATAATCTTTGACCATCACTGGTACGTCATACCTGGTCGTGAGTAAGTGCTGGTCAGTTCTCGTGACAAAAGCAGACAAGCATAGACTCACAACATCTACCCTTGGCCAATGACACAAACTGAGAAAACAAACTGGGTGTTGAAGGTGGAAGCTAAAGAGCAACAACAACGAAAAGCTCAACATTGCCGAACAACCAAAATATCCTCGCGAGCCGGAAGCGGAATTTCACCAATTTGAGAGGAAGCCAAGCGCGGGTGTTTTCTGTTTCCGAAATCAGGTTGACTCTTGAAAATAATCAATTTGCCCCAGTTGCGAGGTCGAGGAAATAGTCCGAGTGTTTGCACTGTACAATGTACGAATATACAGCAGTATTGCTACCGCAAACACGTCCACAAACACCCCCCTTGACATGTTAATAATTCCATTTCGAATATACGAAGTATATGCATACCTCGAAATAGGCCCGAGTTTTAGAGGCATGCCTGAAAAAAAGCCTGCTCTTTCTGAGACAGGCGTGCCTGGACTACTCTATTACTGTTTTCGTGTTCATCTTGCCTACCTGGTATGTTCTATCAGCCACGGGTCAGGCACGCTTTCAGGCACATAAACATACACCGCCGTTAGTCTGAACTCCAAAAATGAGGGGAAATAGGATACATTTTTTTTGTCGGCTTGCCGCAGCCCCCAGCGGTTGTTCGTAAATATTCCGGGAGACTAATCAAGCAAGACAAAGTCAGAGTTGCTGTCTGTCGAGGGGTAGAAGTGCTGTCTCCCGACATCTTTGCTTGCTCGTCCCTACAACCCCAGGCATCTACACTGTTTGGGTTTCGGCGTAGCATGGCCATGGTAACACCTGTGGCGTACCATGGCATCCCCACGGCATCCCATGGTGTGGCACAGCATTCATTTCATGGTGGGTGCCGTGGTATGTCACGGGTGGTACCATGGCAACCTCCGCGGCAACCGTCACGGCACTCCATGGTCACCCATCGGAATGTCATGGCAGTCCGCACGGCACCTCAATGTTCACGGCACCCCAATGTTCACGGCTCCCAGGCTGGGGTAGGGGTAGGGGTAGGGGTAGAGGTTAGGGATAGGGATAGGGTGAGGGTTAGGGTTGGGGTTCCATGGTATGCCGTGGAAGTCCGTGGAGGATTCGGTGGTATACCGTGGAAGATGCCGTGGAAAGTTTGGCCGCAGGTGGTGCCAAGACATGCCGCGGGTTTTCTTGAAAAACAACAATAATGTACATGCCTCCTTTATTCTGGTATACTCCGGAGTATTAATTTTTCTTTCCGGTGGCGCTTACCAGGTTTCAGGCATTGTTTGAGGACTTTTACCACTTGAAACCAAACTACCTAAAATTAGTATGGGTTTTGCGTTGGGGCGTTGAATAAGTTTCAGGCTTTTTTTCAGGCATTTTGCCCATTCACACAAAAGTACTTGACGTAAACAAGTATAGGGTTTGTCCTGAGGCGCCGAAAAGGGTGCAGGCACGTTTGAAGCATATTTTTCAGGCAAACACCTCAGATAGATAGATAGACACGCTTCTCCTTGGCAAAGTTCTTCTTGTTGATTACTTCATGGAGAGCTCAATTCGGGTACAGAAATAGAGTGCGACAGAGGGGCAAAGGGGACAGTCCAGTGCAAGGCTGTCTCCTGAATAATGTATCTCTATACAACGTGTACATTCTACTGGACGTTTCCGTTGCTACTAGCACGTCACGTGCTCTCATACTCACTCGTACCATGTAACTGCCTGCCCCCTCATACCGACACAATCTACGTGAAAGTTTGCGTTAATAACGCGTTACGAACTCTCGTACTGGCACGCATTGCACGGCCTTAAAGCTGCTGGTACGTGATACCACCACAGTAGCCCACCCTGGATAATCATAGATATATGCAGACCACACGACGATCAAACGATGACGACGATGTCATCCCAGAAATCGGGAAGGGGAGTCGAGGATGCGGCTATTCGAAACATACTAAATGGAGATACAAATAAACACCACACATTGTATTGAGGCGCGACGCCTCATGCGTGGGACAAACGCGTGAAATGCGAGAGGGAAAAGCCGCGATATGTCAACGGTAAGTGGGCTACGAGCCGAGGCGCGAAGGTGCCGGCCTAAAATTTTTCAAGATGTAAGCGAAGAGAGCAAAAACAGGCGAAATATGCAACAGAGCACACTGCGATGCATAAAAGCAAGGCCCTGAATTTGGGCTTGAAAAGGCTGCGCAGCGCGGGGCCAATGACCGGACCGAAGGAAAAACCACAGGTGCCGGTCGAAGAAAGACGAAAAAGAAAGGGACACTCGGGTGCCAGACTGCCCCCTCAACCATGTGTCTTCATACATGTACAACCATTATTTGATAGACGTTTCCGCTACCAGCACGTAACGTGCTCCCATACTCGTAGTCCGTAACTGCCTGTCTCCTCAATCTGATGCAATTTACGCAGACGTTTCCGTAAATAACACGTTGCGTGGTCTGGTACGCGATACCATCACATTAATAAAGGCAAATTAAGGCACGTCACATATGTGTGATAGAGTACCTTGTTATATAGTAAATAGACCAACCATCAGCAGGGACCGTTAGGTATTTTTCTGGCAGTTGGATCTCAATCCTTTTACCGTCTGGAAAAATATATATCGTATTTGTTGTATCGCGGTGCGTAGGTTAGTATTCCTTCGTACACGCACCCCGTTTATCGTCTGGAAAAAGGTGTTTGTATTCGCGGATACGCAGACCAGTATCTAAGTGGCCAAGGAGACAGGGATGTGCGCACGTGGTATGTTCATACGTCAGATTTTACGGGGTGTTGTACAGTTGAAGTGGAGGGTGACGTGTGTTCCCTTGCCAGTAGGTTATAGCCGGCTGAAGGCAGATGATGATCCTTCAGTCTTCAAAAAACAACTTGTCCCCCCCCGCCTGTTTTTTTTCGTCTCATGCCGCTTCGAGAAAGCCGCTCATCGATAATACAAGGTAACGACAATACGAGCTGCGTCTGAGTCTGGCCAAAGATAGACACCTGAATCAGTCCCCCTTTACTACAACAGCTCGTAGACACCGGCGACAAGTTCCTCGCCAAAGCAAGCCCTCACGATCTCATCTGGGGCATCAACTTCAGGTCTGACAATACGCGAGCACTACAACTTCCACACTGGCCTGGACCCGACCTGTTGGGCGACATCCTCACGAAGTTACCCCACCAGCTTGCCTCCCCCCCTCCACCCCCCCCCCCCGCCCCCGCGCCTCTCGCAGGAGGGGCAGATACGGAAATAGCTACCTTAAGAGCACAGAACGGGAAAATGATTAGTAGTTCGAAGGGAAAAAGGGAAGTACTAGTAGAGCATTACCGTCAGCTAGGAACACCCACAGCCAACGAAATG